>CAUYON010065052.1:0-36276 GCA_963573935.1 Arctocebus calabarensis
GCATCACTGCTCACAGCAACCTCCAAATCCTGGGCTCAAGAGAGTCTCTTGCCTCCACCTCTCAAGTAGCTGGGACCACAGGCGCCCGCCACAATGCCCGGCCATTTTTTGGTTGCAGCCGTCATTGTTGTTTGGTGGGCCCGGGCTGGATTCGAACCCGCCAGCTCAGGTGTACATGGCTGGCACCTTAGCCCGTTGAGCCACAGGCACCGAGCCTGTAGTTTTATTTACAATTCGGAAATGACTGATGGTGCTGAGTGTCTTCCTGTGTGTTTATTGGCTCTTGGTGTCTCTTCTTTGGAGAAATGTTTGTTTGAATTCTTTGCTAATTTTTGAATTAGGTTGCCTTTTTGTTGCCAAAGGTATTATTCCTTAAAGCAGTGGTTCTCAACCTTCCTAATGCCGCGGCCCTTTAATATAGTTCCGTGGGTTGCGACCCACAGGTTGAGAATCGCCGCCTTAAAGTGTCATCATTGGTAACTGAGCTAAAGGTGAATGACTTTTTCAATATCCTTGCCTTTGGCAGAGACATTCTCACCGGCAGTGTAGACGAGAGATAGCATAACAGCTGTTTGCTACACTGGAGTTCTACAGCCACATCAAGAAGTTTCTCTTGAAACTATCAATATCCCACTGAGTTGAACTGGGAAAAATTCATACTGAGGATTAACTTGATTTGCTCACAAATGATGTTATATCAAGTAACGTTACCGACGGGAGAAGTGATCCCCACATCTTCGTTTTGGAATGTTCACTTCAGAAAAGTAGGACGTTGTTTGCACAGATCTTCTGAGCAGATCTCACTGGCAGGTCTTCAGCTCGTGTTGAAGAATGGGCATCCCCTAATGATGGGGCTGCCACAAATGTCACATATGCGGTTCCCTGAGGGGTTTCTGTGCCAGCCCATAGGTTGTTCTTAGTCTTGTCGCTCTGTGACACGGGTCCTACACGCTATTAAAATACAGGGAGAGGGGCTGAGCGAGCACGAGGTCACTTGCTTGAAGTCACACATACCAGAAATGGTATGAAAATATTGCTTGTTTACTTAGCATCTTCTGTGGACATAGAGAAGTTAAGAAACTTACTCTGGGTCACAGAGATTACTTCCACCCTGACACTCCGCTGCAGAGCAGTCTATGGTATAGGCAAGAGGAAAGGTCCTGCGAACACAAAAGGCCGAGGGAAAGTGGGAGCAGAACCAGGTGTAATAAGTAAACGGGCAGCTGCTCCCAGGCCTCCATTCCGTGGCGGATACCCTATTCCTATGGTTTCCCAGGTGTCGTGAAGCTAAATAAACTTGGAGATTCAGATTCATGGACCTCAATTCACAGGAACCTGGTGTTATGGACTGACTGCCGAAAGATACTGAAGTCCCAGTACTGTGAATGAGACCTTATTCAGAAATGAAGTCTTTGCAGATGAACAAGGCACAATGAGGTCTTAGGTGAACCCTGTTCCAACGTGACTGTGTCCTTAAAAGGAGCGAATCCAGATAGGGACATGTACACAGGGAGACTGCCGTGTGCCATGTGAAGCCTGGAGGACCACAGATGGCCAGCAACCATCAGAAGTTAAGGGGGAGGCCTGGACAGAAGGAGCCAGCCTGCTGACACCTCAGTCTCAGACCTCAGCTCTAACCCTAACCCGTTCTGTCTTCGAAGCCCCTCTGTGGCACATTCTTTTGGCAGCCCTAGGAAACTGATACATCAATGCACAAACCAATGGATGCGTTTGCAATTAGAGCTGTGTCTGGCAAATAGGACATTTATCTGTGCCTCTGTTCAGGTGCTGCTACCCATGTAGGAAAGCCATGGTGTCACTGGCAGCAGCACTGCAAGTGGAAAGTCCCAGGTCCCTGCTGCCAGCATCTCCCAGGGGCTTCTGTTCTTCACGTAGTTTGGGCTCTCCTGAGCCCTTCGGGTGGACCCCATCCTTATGTAGATTCACTGATTGCCTTGTCCTGGTTGAACTCTGGCCAAGACACTGCTCTTTTTTGTTTACCTCCTTTTTTGAGACAGAGTCTAGCTCTGTCACCCCAGCTAGAGGGCACTGGCATCATTAGAGCTCATAGCAACCTCAAACTCCTCGCCTCAAGCAATCCTCCTGCCTCAGCCTCCTGAGCAGCTGGGCTGCAGGTGCACACCACCACACCCGGCCTTAAGTTCACTTTTTATATACTGATTTTCATCCATAATAAATTGACTTTACAGTTTGACTCTTTTCAGGTGAACCTTATTTGTTTGGGGGGAAGCCTTCTGTGGCTTTCAATTTTCTTACAATTTCTTCTGAAAAGCAAAGATCATTCATCATTCATTAAATTAGTATTCCTAAATATGAGGCCCTGTTCTAGGATCTGGGGATTAAGAAATGAACAAAATGGGTAAAAATCTCTTCCTTCACGGTGCTTTCAATCTAGTAGTGTACAGTGGGTAGAATAATGGTCCAGATGTTCACGCCCTAATCCCTGAAACCTGTGACTGTGTCACTCCACATGGCAGAAGGGACTTTGTGTATGTGATGGGTTGAGGACTGCGAGGTGGGGAGTTCATCCCGGATTGTCTGGGTGGGTCCAGCATAGTCACCAGCACTCTTACAAGAGGAGGCAGGGATGGCAAGACGAGAGCAAGATGCAAAGAGATTGTGCTGCCAGCTGTGAGGGTGAAAGGGGGTCAAGGCACGTGGTAGCCTCTGGACGCTGGAGAAGGCCAGGGACAGATTCTTCCCTAGCACCTCCGGAGGGATACGGCCCGGTGGACACCTGGATGTTAGGGCCTCTGATCCCTGGAACTGTCCAATAACACATTTATGTTGTTCGGAGCCGCCGATTTTGTGGCAATTTTTTTTTTTTTTGAGACGGAGCCTCAAGCTGTCACCCTAGGTAGAGTGCCGTCGCATCACAGCTCACAGCAACCTCCAATTCCTGAGCTCAAGTGAGTCTCCTGCCTCTGCCTCCCAAGTAGCTGGGACTACAGGCGCCCACCACAACGCCCGGCCATTTTTTGGTTGCAGCCATCATTGTTGTTTGGCAGGCCCGGGCTGGATTCGAACCCGCCAGCTCAGGTGTACGTGGCTGGCGATTTAGCCCGTTGAGCCACAGGCGCCGAGCTGGCAATCTTTATAGTAGCAAGAGGCAACTAATACACAGAGGAAGGCAAACTGTGAGTGAGTGGGAGGAAAATCACACCGCACCAGGGAACCCGGTACCACAGGGGGAAATGCTGCAGGGGAGGGAGAGAGTGAGGACGGGTTACTGTTTAAAATAGCGGGCTGGGGCTGGGGCTGGGCACGGTGCCTCACACCTGTAATCCTAGCAGTCTAGGAGGCTGAGGCAGGAGGATTGCTTGAGCCTAGGAGTTTGAGGTTGCAGTGAGCTGTGATGATGCCACTGCACTCTAGCCCAGGGGACAGACTGAGACTCTGTCTGAAATTAAAATTAAAATTAAAATTAACATCAAGCCACACAATAAAGATGGTTCCAGTCCATGAACCCCTGTATCACTCTCCCTCCGGAGAAACCCTAACTGCCCCCTTCTATCATCTCCCTATTCAGCAGGAAGCAGTTAGATCGAGTCTTCACCCTTTTTCCCTAACAGCAGTTGGGGTTTCTACTTGGAGAGGGAGAATTGATGCAGGACATCTGACGCCCTAGCCAGCTCAGTGGAGCTGGCGGACCTGCCGCCTCTTCCTTGGCGATGTCGGTGCTGGGGCAGCCAGCTGAAGAACCAGCGGGCTGGATGACGGGCAAGGAGGGGGACCACCAACCCCCACCGGAGGCTCCAATAGCCAAAAAGGCCAGGCAACTGCTGAGGAGACACCTGTGCCTCGGCGTCTCCTTCACTTTGCACTTGGGACTAAATGTGGAACCCCCATTCCCTATGCCTAGATCAGTTTCATGTGAATTTCCTGGACCTCAATTCCATGAATGGACTGTGTCCATTCATTGATACATTCACTCACTTTGCCCCAGCGGAAGGGACTGTGTTCGTTCATTGATACATTCATTCACCTTGCCCTGGAAAAAAAAAATTAAATTAAATTAAAGGCTGGGAAGTCCTGGCAGAAAGGGGGATGTTGGAGCAAAGATTCAAAAGTGGAGCTGGATGGAGTCAGGGAGTTGTCTGGGGAACAGTGTCTGGGGAGAAGGAACTGAGGCACAAGCCTCAGAGCAGGGTCCCTCAGCCTCAGCAATGCTGACATTCCGGGCCATATCTTTCTTTGTTTGGGGGGCTGTCCAGGATCTGTGGACAAGAATCTGAATCTGAATCCCATCCAGAATCTCCCAAGGAGAGATGGTTTCCTTTGCAGAGTCTCCTTCAGCCCACAGTGCCCTCCTCTTAGTTGTGACTGTGGTGGGCGGCCACACCCCTGGCCTTCACCCACTAGAGCCTGTTGCTCCCCTCTTAGTTGTGACTGTAAAGTGTGCAGCTGCACTTCACCCCCTGGAGCCTGCAGCACCCTCCTCTTAGTTGTGACAACCAGTTATGTCTCAAGATGTTGCCATTGCACCTGGCAAAAACTTAACCTGGTCAAGAGCCACTGCCCTGGCGGGACTAGGGCGGTACTGCCCAGGCATGAGGATTTCTGGGGCACTGGCATGATACAAAGTGAAGTTTGGAAACTCCCAAGAAATGGACAAATGTTTTGACACTTGCATTCAGGGAATAGCACCAGTGGCCTCGCTGGGAACTTTCCATGAATGTAGAATCTCAGGACTCAGCGCGGCCTATCAGGACCTACACTGTAACAGCATCCCTGGGTGAGCAGGATGCACGCTGGAGAGAAGCTGGTTTGAAGAGTCCGGGCCACCTTCTCAGCTGCACTCGTGGTGACGCTAACCAATTAGGAGCCTGTTCATTTAGCAAATATTCTGGGTGTACACTGTGCTGCCAGGTTCTGGCTCTGGGCTGTGGGGTACTGTCTCGTGGCAGGTGCACAGGCTCTGAAGTCAGACTGCCTGGGCTCAAACCCTCACTCAGCTCAGCAGCGCTGTGCCCTTGCACCAGGCATCTCCAAGCCTGTTTCTGTATCTGTGAAATGAGACTATTGATAAAAATAGCCCCAATCCCATGACACTTAGCAGGGCAAATAGGATAGTCTGCTCACATATTTGGCCCGGTGCTTGGCACACCTAAGTGGTCAATCTTTGCTTTTAAGATTATCTGCCTGTCTATTGAAAGGAGGCAGCTGGTATAGATGGGACGGATGTGCTCACCACATGCATTTCCGAGAGGCTTAAATGGGACAACGCGTCAAGGGCTTAATTCAGTGTCTGGTATAAAACAAACACTTTACAAATGGCAGTAATTAATAATATGAATGTAACCATAATCATTTCTTTTGAGAAAATGAGTGTTGGTAAAGGACTTACTACAAATTACACTGTCCTGGCCAGACTGCCCTTGACTTCCCAGTAGTAACTGTCAAACAAGGATGGGAGCAGTCAGTCCTTCCGCTCCCCCAGACTGGGCCAACCAAGGCCGGTTTCAATCTGCTGTGATTGTTGGCATGGAGGCGAGGGAGAGGTTCCTACCCAACAGTCAGGCATTGTTGTTTTGTAACATTGAGCTTGGTGTCTGAGAGGTCTCATTAGTTGAGAATTTTTACCTGCTAAATACCTGAAATTCCAACTAAAAGACAGGCTACTTTCTCACATAACCACAAGTCCTGAGGTCAGGCAGCCTCAATGACATCACCTGGGTTCCTTCCCTATTCTCCTTCTGCCATCTTCAATGTGTGGGGTTGGCTTTCCTCATGGCGTCAAGACTGTTGCAGCCACTCCAGGCGTCACATCTTCATTTATCAAAATTTAGGGAGAACAAGGGAGAGGTATATGGTCCCTGTGTTTTATTGTACAACTTAAAGAAAATTTTCCAAAGCCCATTCACTCATTCCTCTCCCCCAAACCTTTCCGTCCATTCTTATTGATCAGAATCACGTCAGATGGACCTTCTGAGCAAATTGTGGTCAAGAAGAACGATTAACTTTATGGCTCAGAGTAATCCCCCTTGAAGATGGGGATAGGGTCACCTTCCCTGAGCACACAGCCACAAGGCAAATGGTGCTCTCTGAGCAAAATCAGGGTTCTGTCAGCGTGAAAGATGACAAGACATTGATTTGTATTACCCACCACGTCTCCTTCTAAGGCCTTTACTCCAAATCAGACTCTTTAACATCTGAGGCCAGTATCCTAGCTACAAACACACACAGATGTAGCAAAATTAAGACCCAGAGTGTTTCAGGAAAAAGTGGTCATTTCCAGAACTTCTGCAGGAAGTGGCTAACTCTAGGAGAATGAACTGAAGGCAGAAACCTATCTCCTTTTACGTTGATGGGCCCCTGGTTAGAAGCCCGAGCTGGGCTCCCACTAGGACTCACTCCTGTCTCAGGATTTCTAACCAGCTGCGGTATGTCTTGCGAAGGGCTCCATGGAGGGGACTAGCCCCTAGACTCCAAAACAGGCTCTAGAAGAAAGAGCCAGGATCAGACCAGAAAGCAGATTCCGGGACGGCACAGCACTAGCTCTTCGACACCTTCCACGAGGGAGTGGGCACTAAGAAGCCAGTATATCTGCTGGATAGAGAGAATAGGTTGGCTATGGGAGGGGTCAGCAGTATTGGGGGCCAGCATTTGGGCCACCAGGCTGATCCTGGTTTCTGAAAAATACACCTGTACCAAAAGTGCAGAGGAGTGGGAAGGGAGTGAACTTTAACACAGTGAATACCACCCACCAAGAAAATCTCAGAAACCACGAGATTGGGAGGGAAAAAGATTGGGGGAGGGGTAATTTTCACATTGCTCCTAGTTTTACACCAAGGGTGGCATGGCTTGCAACTGTGGATTTGGTTGCATTAACGGCTTTCTCCGTGGTAAAACTGGGGATGTTTCATGCTGGAGTCAAGTTCCTCCCTTGGGGGTTCGTCCTGAGCTCTCACTTGAGTGTCAGCCCTCTGAGGACACCCCTGACTGACATGGCAGTGTCCCCAGCACAGTGTGGGTCCCATTTGTTTACACATACTGCTTTTGGAAGCATTTTTATGTGATGAATACAGCTTCCTAGCACACTCCAAATTATACAGCAATGCAAAATTTCATCCATGTAATAATGGATTCAAACATGTATTTATGAAATAGGTTGCCAAAACTGCCATTACTTACCATGAAGCCCTTTAAATTACACACTGGAATTATAGTCATGTTTACGAGACCTGGGCAGTTGAAATGAATAGCACAGGGAATTGCATTTGAAGAAATAGGCATGATCGGAGGGGGCCATTAGAAGAACGAGAATCTGTGGACAAGCATCTGAGTCTCCATCCAGCATCTCACAGGGAGAGATAGCTTCCTTTGCAGTCTCCTTCACTTTCCTCTCTCTGTGTTGGAAGTTTCCTTGTCCATGAATACATGGAGAAAGAACCAGGACTGTCTGGATGAGCAGAATCCCTCTGCAAACGTGGGCTGGCCATGCTGTCCGGGGAGAGAGGGATGGCCACACCAGAGCTGTGCACATGCCGCCTCCTCTACCCTGCATGTCTGGCCTTGCCTTGCAGGTTGCACGGTGCTTCCCCTACTTTCATCTTATTTGATCTTTAAAATGATCCCAGGGGTTAGGCAGGTCCAGGATTCTGAGGTCTAGAGTAGTGAGATGGCTCACGCAATACTGCGTCCTTTTTTTTTTGTAGAGACAGAGTCTCACTTTATCGCCCTGGGTAGAGTGCTGTGGCATCACAGCTCACAGCAACCTCCAACTTCTGGGCTTAGGCGATTCTCTTGCCTCAGCCTGCCGAGTAGCTGGGACTACAGGCGCCCGCCACAGCGCCCAGCTATTTTTCTACTTTGCAGTTCGGCCGAGGCCAGGTTTGAACCTGCCACCTTCAGTAGATGGGGCCGGCGCCCTACTTGATGAGCCACAGGCGCCGCCCCAACATTGCATCCTTAGATGCAGATACATTGGCACCCCCGGCATTCCCGGCTGGGCCCAGCAGTGCCCCTGTGTGAGGCAGGGAGGCCTTGTCCCCGACAGGGACACTCTTCTGGAAGGATTATCAGAAACAGCTATTCAAGGATAGCTTCTGACACAGAGGGATTGTCTGTTTCTAGACAAGAGGCTATGTCCGGAAGGAGGGGAGCCAGGAGCTATGCTGGGGCACATGGGAGGAGGGCCCTTTCTGTCACCAGCATGAGGGTGGTGATGCAGCCTGTCAACACAAACCCTTTGTCCTCTTCTTCCTCCACTCAAAGCCCCAGATTCCTTAAACTCCAGAACTTTCCCAGTGCAAGAGCAAGGGGTGAGTGGACCCTCCTGGGCCCAGGCTCTGAGTCCAGTGGACCTGAGGTTTAAACTGGCTCTGCCCTCCCCAGTGACTGACTTTGCAGATCACCTAATCTTCTCTTAACCTCTGTTTCCTCATCTGTAAGTGCAGAGAAAATTAATTGATCTCCTGGGGCCCCTGGGAGAACAAAACAAGATGGAGATGTGAAATACTCAGCCTGGTGCCCAGCACATCCTCAGACTCCATGAAGATTACAGGGGCCGCAACCGTGGTTGTGCACATTACTAGGCTAGAGGAAGTTTAATTAACAAATGCAAACTTGTCCTCCAAAGCCATGCTATAAACATAACCTACAAAATTACTTGTTTGGGTTATTTCTTTCAAGTCATGCTGCTGTACCCCAGGTAGAAAGCATTCACTGCCACACTCTCCTCAGAGCAATTAATGCCCAGAGAGTTGCAGTAAGGGCGTGCCATTCACAGAAAGCCACTTCCTTTTCTGAAAACTTAGTTGGGTAAGACACGGCCCTTTCTTTCTCACTTCTAATCTCGGGGGACGGGTGGGTGGGAACCATAGGCTACTTTCTCAGAAATCCTCAAATTGCAAGTTCCTCTCAGAAACGGATGCAGGGCTCATTCTTACATTTCCAACTGGTGCCAAACAAAAGTATACACAGTGCTCCAACATCTTGGGCAAATTCTATTTTCAACATGCTGAGCTGGGGAGAGCCAGAAGGAGAGAGCTGTTTTAAGGATAAGTGAACATGTATGAGACAGCCGAGCGCGGAGGGGATAGAAATGGCAGCGTATCAGCTGAGACGGCGGACTTCTTTCCTGGCAGGCAAATGCCAAGCTGTAGACGTCAGACTTGCATCAGGACCCAACGGAGGGAGAGGTTATGAAGCTGGGCAGGGAAAGAGCTGTCCAATCAGGGCCTGTCAAATGCTGTCTGTTCTCACCTTACTTTTTTCATCATATCAGACCTATTGTGTGGTTTGGTCCCCCCCTGCTTCCGTATGATCATGACATCAAAACAATCTCTAATATTAGTGACAGGATTGTGCCAAGAGTCCATGACAGCCCAGAACAGTAAGGCAAGACTTCCCTGGTCTATTGAAAACCTTACAAGTGAAGACTCAAAGCCTTCAAGGAAAAAATTCAAATTGGGGAAAATAGGGCAGTTGGCTTAGCACTCAAACCAACCTGGCTAGAGTGACTGGTTACTTTTCTGGAAAACAAAATGAGCAGTATCATCTGGGCACTGGATGCCATTTGGCTCACCAAGAATTTCTTTTTTTTTAGACAGAGTCTTACTTTGTCGCCCTCGGTAGAGTGTTGTGGCATCACAGCTCACAGCAACCTCCAACTCCTGAGCTTAGGCGATTCTCTTGCCTCAGCCTCTTGAGCAGCTGGGACTACTGGCACCCACCACAACGCCTGGCTATTTTTTTGTTGCAATTTGGCTGGGGCCAGGCTTGAACCCGCCACCCTTGGTATATGGGGCCGGCGTCCTACTCACTGAGCCAGAGGCCTCACCCCTCGCCAAGAATTTTTTAATCAAGGTTAAATTCAAGTCATGCCATAACGCAAGGGTTTTGATCTTCGCGTCTTTTGACTATTTTCACTCATGGAGCCAATATAGTCCCTGAATGGTTTTTCAACCACTTTTTAGGTTTGAATGCTTAGAAATTGCATCTGTGCCCTTTCAGTGTAATTTCGATCTTGATCATTAGCTAATGCAACAACACAAATAAGAATAAACCCAGGCCTTGCTCAGTTTTTCAGAAAAACCTCTAGATTCACAAACACGATTACCAACTTTTATCATGATGCTTCTGCAAGGTCACAAAGATCATTTAACACACGACAGTGATGTGGAGGAATGATACTATTCTATTTTCATTTAAATATTTAAATGGAAATCTCCTATTTCATATAATGCCTATTTTGACATGAATTATGTCATTCAGCAGCTACCCACTGAGCACCTACTGTATACTCAACGTGCGAGGTGTCACCAATTGAAGGTCTATTTTCCTTCTTTTAGAACACTGGCACAGCCCAGTATTGTGAGGTGTATGAACAGTAATGGATTTCAGAGTCTGGACACCCGAGGTTGCCACATAATTCAGCTTCTCACAGCTCTGGATGCGTGGACTCCATTCTGGTCTGAGCCTGGAGTCAGCAGCTCTTCAGCAGGGTGGGGACAGGAAGAAGTGTGGATAAGAAGCGACTGCACCTAAAGGCCTGTTGGACGGCTAAATTCCCGTGCATGTCACCCGAAGCCAATAACAACACAACCTACTGAGCACTGGTTCCGTGCCAGGACCTGGGCCAAGCTCTTCAGCTGTATTATCACGCTCCACCCTCTGAAGGACCATTAAGGTCCCATTTTACATACGGAGAAATGGAGGCTCAGAGGCCCGGGAACCTGAGCAAAATCACAACCCCAAAGCACTGAAGCCAGAATTTGGAACTGGCTCTTTGGGCCACCAGAGTTAAGAGCCCCCATCTGGGTCTCAACATCCACACGGTGACTGCCAAGCTTTTTGCTCACCATCTCCCTAGTGCCATTGGTTCTGGACCAGACATTTTTCCCTTTAGAGCGTGGACCTTTTCTCTGCAGCAGAGTGTGATGGCCTTAGCACACCTACTATTTAAGAGGACCCAAGTCTTGGAGTACTTCTGATGGCTGCAAAGACAATGCTCCAGACATGGAGCAGAGACATAGCCAGGACACCTGAGCACCTTGGTAACTTTTACAGCTGTTATATCAGTATCTAGCTATTTCCAATTTTATATAATCATTCAACACTTTGGAAACAAGTAACAGTTCATGATCTTTTTGCTGAGGAAAGGTGAGACTTTGAGGCTATTTTCTTTTTTTGCAGTTTTTGGCTGGGGCTGGGTTTGAACCTGCCACCTCCGGCATATGGGGCTGATGCCCCACTCCTTTGAGCCACAGGTGCTGCCCTCTTTGAGGCTATTTTCCTGAAGGATTTGAGATGACCCAATGGACAGGCCCCTATGGGGGGTTGGCAAAGTGGATGAACCTCAGGTGCACCCAGACTTCGCATGTAAGCCTCTAAATTCACCACTAGGGTACTCCTAGACACCAAATGCAGAGATTCTGCTTCAGGACCCTTGAGAACCCCGACCTCGTCTTGAGATGGATCCCCTCCCTGAGGCCGAGAGAATGAACATGACCAGTGTGAAAAGCCATCCACAGAAAACAGCCTCAATCATTTGATTGTATAAATAATTTATTTCTGTTCACAGCATCGTATATGCATTATAAAAGGCTATGGAAACAAAAGAGGAGGACGATCAAGACGGAGAATTACAGCAGTAGAAAGGAAACCTGAAACCAGGGGACACAGTCCCAACAGCGTAACAGAGACTTGGTGAAGAAAATTGATCTGAAACAAAAATGGCCTCCCTGTGTCCATTAGAAAACATTTCACCAGCTACCTTGGGGAGGCCAGCTTCCTTGATGTGAAACCCATTCATTCTCCAAAGGGCAGAAGGCATAATACATTACCGATGGAAACGGGACTCCCTCCCCTTGACTACTCCAAGGTGATTTTATCTGTGCTTCCTCTGTTGGGTCAGAGACAAAACGGGCTATTATCAGGTCAAACATTACAGAACTCAACTGAGACTCTTAACTAGTAGTTGATACACCACAGGGCTTTACTTTACCGCACAATTACTAACAGTTGATTGCACCCTTAAGTATTGATAATGCAAAAAAAAAAAGTCATCTTGCATCATTTTTAAAGCATGACAGGATTTGAACAGTGATCTTGAACCTATTGTTAGCACAAGGAGGTTACAGTATTTGGCATCTGCAATGTCACAAAATAAATATATTATTCTTTCAATAGTGTGGAACTACCAAAATGTCAAAGTGCTTAAGAAACTGTTGCATGTGAAGAAAATAAAGAAAGATGGATTTGTTTTTAATAATTCTATACAGAATCTTCAGATGATGGGACCAGCCCATTTAGAAATCAGTGACTAGGCTGTCGATATGTAAACTGAAATCTAGCAGGCTTTCAACATTGCTTAGCTATACTTTCTCTACTGAGTTTCTACAAAAAGACCAGCATTGGAGTGGTACCAAATCTACTGACAAAAGAGAAAAAGTAGATGGGCTGCTAGGTTTCTCCTTTTACAAAATTTCATACAAGAATTGGGTTTCAAGCAGGAAGCTAGAATTTCTGCCTCTGGTTCTTAAATTTAATTTCAGAGTGTAATGAACTATAGGTATAGACCTATAATTTGACTAAATCACATGCTCAAGCATTGATCACGTCCAATTTCTATGGGTCTCCTTTGCAAAGAAATGTGTAACAGCAGGGGGAAATCATAATTGTACCCAAAAACATGGATTCTAAGAGGAATAATAAAAATCGAACAGTAAGTTTTAAGTTTCCCTTTTGATATTGTGTCGCAGTGTAAAGGACAGCTTCCGCAAACCAAGACTCAGTCCTGATTATAAAGGGTTTTTTAAATTACATTATTAAAAATATGTATTTATTCTTCTTTCACTTTATCTATTTTCCAAAGCCTCTTTCGAGTAAACTGTAAAGTGCCTGAGTTCCAGTGACCATTACGTCACACGCTTTCCTTTATCTCAAGCACTCACTGCTGTTTGCATTTGCCCCAAGTGCTGGCTGGCTAGGAAGGCCAGTTCCCACAAGAATGAATTCAGAAGGACTTCATCCTTGTGTTTTTCCTTCCCTTTTAAATCCATGCAACGAGGTCGGCTTTTCAAACAAGGTGGGGTTTTATTTTTTGGTGCATGACATCAAATACGCTAAGGAGACATTTTTAATGAAATACTTAAACCACATAGGCCACACTGAACCAAATTAGAATTCTGAACATGTCATCACTTGCCATAAAGGGATATAAAGGGCAGAGCAAAGTCTTTTTTCCTAAGGTATTTCTAAGATGAGTATTCATTTGTCAAAGTTTTTTTTTTTTCCTTAAACATGTCTGAAAACCCATCATCAGGCAGTTAGCATTGCAAGAGACACCCCTTGCAAAAAAAAAAAAAATCTTGCAATTCAGCACATATCTGCAGCTGGTGTGCTCATCTAACCCAATCAATAGGCTAAGAGAATTTAAAATTCCACACATATGGGTCTAGGTATTTATGCTGATTACACAGTACACAGGGAGGTCCCTGTACCCACACAGGCACACACGCATTCCATCCAGAATTGACGCCAAGAGCCTTACCCTTTAAACACCTTTAACTATCCTGCAAACAGTAAATGTATCATTTGCCACCACCTCCGTTCAATTTTTTTGTTTTTAAAATTTTTATTGGTCTCTTTGTGTGATAATGACCTACACATGGACAAGGTCCAGACCATCTGGAAGATGTCAGATTCCAGGCTGGAAGCAGATCTCAACAACACTGGTCTTCTGTAGCCACCACAAAGCACCAGGAAAGGGGCATCTTCGAGGCCACTCTCCGCCAAGGCCAGCACAGCGCCCGGTGACCCCTGGCTGCTGCATTGTCCTGGGCAGTCCTCTGATGGCCCAAACCACCACAGCGTTTGGGCCCAGAGCAGGACAAATGAAATTTCAACAGGGGCCTGCCCTGTGACATAAAATTATTCAGCTTCCACAGCCCCACAAAGCACGGAGAGGTGTTCTCCCCGGAACCCCCACCGCTAGCAAGCCCCCCCAGGTGGGTACGCTCAGGGTTCCAGGAATGCATACCTCGGATAACTCACAGGTGCAATCCCCCAGCGGGGGTGGGGCAGGCGGAACTTCTGGCCCTGCAGCAGCAGGAAGAAATCGCTTTTGTCTCTGGGACATCAGAGCCTTCCACCCGGGGCCGGGAGGGCGGAGAGCCCGACCCGCACTTCCACTCCCCACCGCGGACCCAAACCATCCGCAGCTTCAGCGTTCAAACAAAAGGTCCCCTGAGTTGGGGGTGGGGGCAGGTCCAGAGCAGGCCGGTAAGCCAGCCTTCACACCCAGGTTAAGTCACCAGTCCCTCATTTGGGTGCGGAGATTCCGTTTAAAAAATTCGAAGCATCGCTTTGGTTCGCTGTCTTTGTTCGCCGGCGCGGGCTCTCTCGCGCGTCCATCCATCCATCCTTCCGTTCATTCATCCTCGGCTCACTCGCCCCCTCCCTCCCCTCGCTCCTGGGCACATTATCGCTTCTTCTTCTGCTTCAGGGACTTCCTGCGTTTCAGGATCATCTCGTAGAGCTTGTCCATGCCCTCGGTGAGGCCCTCGCCAATGATGGCGCACGCCGGCTGGACGTGGTAGGTGGTGGCCGGGATGAGCTCGTGCAGCGCCAGCTGCTTCTCGATCTCGGCTACTGGCAGCGACTTGGGCAGGTCCTGCTTGTTGGCGATGACCAGCAGCGGCGTGCCCTGGTTCTCGGCGAACTTGGTCACCTTGTGCAGCTCCGTCTTGGCCTCCTCCAGCCGGTCCACGTCCACCGAGTCCACCACGTAGATGATGCCGTCCGTGCAGCGGCTGTAGGACTTCCACAGCGGCCGCAGCTTCTCCTGGCCGCCCACGTCCCAGAAGTGGCAGCTGATGCCCTTGGCCGTGCCGTTGCTCAGCTTGATCTTCTCCGTGTTGAAGCCGATGGTGGGCACCGTGTTCACGAATTCGTTGAACTTGAGCCGGTAGAGCACCGTGGTCTTGCCGGCCGAGTCCAAGCCCAGCATGACGATGTGCAGGGACTGGAAGGCCGAGATGTTGGAAGAGATGTTGCCCATGGCTCCTGGCTGCGGCGCCGGCCACTGCGGCTGCGGCGGGAGGGCGCCGCCCCCCAGCAGTCACGGGCCGGACGCGGCCGGGCGCACCTGGGCCCCGCCCGCCGCCCGCACCGCCCGGGCCGCGGCGTCCCCGGGGCTCTCGGCTCGGCGCGCTCAGACGCCGCGGGCTCCCCGCCCTCGCGGGCCGGGACTGCGCGCGGCGGGCATCGCCAGTCTCCCGGCAGCTTTGTCTCCCGCCAAGCCGCCTAGGATGCCGCGGCGCAGGATGCTCGCGCCCGGCGCCCTCCCCAGGACAGGGCTCTCTCCGCCGCCGCCGGGGCTCTCAGCAGCCCGCCGGCTCGGAGCTCGCGGCGCCCAGCACTGGCCGGTGGCCTGGGGCGGCGCCGCGCGGCCGCTCCCGCTGCTAGGGCGCGCCTCGGAGGCGCAGGCCGGGCGCGAGCTTCCCCGAGCGTCGCTGCTGGCGCGGCCGCCTCTCTGTCCCCGCAGTCCCCGCGCCGCCGCCGCCGCCGCCAGCCTGCAGTGGCCGGAGGGCTCCCGGCCCCGCCCCCGCGCGCCCCGCCCCGGCCCCGCCCCCGCGCACCCGGCCCCGCCCCTCCCGCGGCCGGGGGTCAGGCGCGGCGCCCCCGCCCGGCCGGCCGTTTTCGCGCGCTTCGGAGCGTCAGTGCTCGCGGTCCGCAGCCACCCCGCCCCGCGCGACGCCGAGACAATGGCCCGGAGCCGGCTCTTCCTCCTCCGCCGACTGACGCGTCCTACAAAAATAGCTCCGGGCTCCCGGAACCCCCGCCCGAGCCCAGCCCGCGCCCTACCTGCCTGCCCGCTGCCCGGGGCGGCACAGCCTGCTGCGGGGAGTGTGTTCCCGCTCCGCCCGCGCTGGCGCGGCCCCGAGCCTGGAGCGGGCCGGGGAAGGGCAGCGCCGCTGGGAGAGAGGGCGGCGGGAGCAGGGGAAGGGACCCGGCCTCGGCGAGCCGCCACCCGGTTCCCACCCACCCTCGCGCCCTCGCCGTGCACGAGGCCTGTCTCCCTAGGTGCATCCCGGCTCCGGTTCCTGCCGGAGCTCCTAGGGGCTCCGCTGGCCAGCGCAGTGCTCCGGAGCTGGGGCTGTGGCCAGGCCATTCTGGAAACCACACTCCCTAATCTGTGGCGGTGGCGGGGACAGGAGTATCCTCGTGTGTGATGGGGGAATCAGCCTAGTACATGCCTGGTTACACAGTCTGCTGACCACCCAGGGCAGGGTTAGCACCTTGGGAGAGCACCCCTTGTCACCCTATTTTGGGCGCCGCCGAGAACCACCTGCCGGCGGGTGAACTCCTAAGGAATCGCGGCGCCCTGGGGCTCCAGACGATTTAGGAGCTGAGGCAAAATGTCCCTAGCTTGGCGCTGGTGGCGCAGTGGATTACAAACACTGATACTCTCTTTCTCTCGGTTTGGCGCCCTGTGCACCCAATTCTGGCTTGTAGAGAGGTATCATGTCCAGGTTGTCTGCAGCTGAGTGCCTTACGTATGATGCACGGTCAGCTAGCGTTGCTCTGGGGAGAGGCAGCCAGCTGCAGAGTGGGCGAGCACATCTCCACAGCTCTGCTCACCAGATAGAAAAAACGGAAACCGAGTCAAGGGGGAAGGCAATGAAAATGTTAGTTATTTATGCATAAAAACCAAGATTTTATACAAGTACTTTATCATCTTCCTGTCTCATGCTATGGTAAAGTATGTTATAGCATTGTACAGGAGCATATCAGAAGACCCCATCTTTAGAATTCCCCTGCCGGCAGAAGCCATTGTGGTCATCCACCCTCCAGAGTGGGTCCAGGGACTGGAATGGAAAGTCAGGTTGGAAAGGACACTGTGGATCATCCTGTCCAGTCCTCTCAGATGAGACAAAGGCCCGGGCACTTGGGACTTTGTAGAAGTGGAACCTAGATGCAGACTGCTCCAAGACCAACTGTCTGTACACCAAAGGCTGAGGGCCTACCTGCTGTCCTCTGACTCCATACTCCACCACAATGGTCCCCCTTCACTGGATGGGGAGTAAAGCAAGCAAACTGAATTCAGTCGCAAAGGATAGATATTCAACTCAAATTGAGTTGGACAGAAAAGGAATACAGCAGTGGACTGCCTCCTTATGCTGACCTAATTTTCACAGACTGGACATGCATTGCATGTACGTATCAGTACAGCAGGCCTAGTTCCTTATGTTGCCCACCTCCATATGTTAGCCAGGTGGTCAACTTACAGAGGTTCTACTGTATATTCTCTCATGTCATTGAAAAATTCAGAATAAGGGTTCTCTGTAGGCATAGCTAAACCCAGGAACTCAAAAGTCTTCAGACCAGATGTCTCTACCTCCCTCTGTCCCTCTGTTTTCCTCTATGTTGATTGTTTTTCCTACTGGGCAGCCTTGGACTCACATCTATGGTTTAGATCTTAGAGGGAAAAAGGCATATCTTTTCCCTAATAATGCCAGCAAATTTCTGGAGTGCACATCCCTTTGGCCCTTCGTGAACCAATCACTACTGTCCAGGAGGATGAACCACCCAGGGCTGAAAATCGTGAAAGGTGGTTCTCAAAGGAAAACTAGAGATCTGTTACCAGAAGGGCAACTGACAGTGAGTAAGCAAAAATAACTGACTTCTACATAATTCACAATAATGTCACATCAGTTAATGGGAACCCTGGGAAGACAGGATGAATTTTGAGTTTTTGCAGGGATTTTCTTGGCTCTCTCTGAGGCCTGCCCCCTGGATAGTCACCTTCTCATGAGACTGTTTCTCCTCTTCTCACAGGCAATGCTGAGGCTGGGTGCCAACCCAAGATGAGAGACGTTGATTAGTAACCTGGGACGTGAGCATTTGGAGGGAGACACATCAGAATAGAGCCCTCTTCATCTCCTTCCCACAAAAAAACCTTAATGTGGAATTCCTTTGTGGTGCTTGCTTCTCCTAGTCAGGGCTTGCTTTTATTTTAAAGAAGGTAGGAGAGAGTGTTTTAGTAAAGCAGCCAATGTGTTTTCTTGATGCTGTAATAATTACTAGCTGCACCTCAGTAGTTTTGATTGAAGCCCTCACATTGTGCACCCCCATGATGGTGTTTAGCAATTAAGGGTTGTTTGCTGTCCAGTAGAAAAAGCAGATTAATGGACGCTAATAGACCTTTCCAGAATGGAGCCATTTAACAGCAACTCACCGTAATTGAATAGCAAGTGCTCTACATTCTAATTTCACTCACCAGGTGATAAGTTGATTTTACAGTTGATGATTTAACTTCTAACACGTAGAGAAAAAGTCATTCAGTTGACTCACATGGTAACTTTGCTTCAAGTAGGATTTCAGTTGAAAATATGATTGTCAAGCAAGGCCCACTTTGAGCATTTCTTCACGGGCATACATCATGGCTAAATTCCAGTTAGTGGGTGATACTGGCTAGTTGTGCCAATTTCTTCATTTTAATTAATTAGAACAAGACATTTCTAAAAGAATGGTGGCACGGGCATCCCCACAGCAGAACTCCATTTTCTGTCCTTCCTTGTTTCCTGTCTCAAGATGACTTTTTATTTATTTATTTTTGAGACAGAGCCTCAAGGTGTCACCCTGGTTAGAGTGCTATGGCATCACAGCTCACAGCAACCTCCAATTCCTGAGCTCAAGCGAGTCTCCTGCCTCCGCCTCCCAAGTAGCTGGGACTACAGGCGCCCGCCACAACTCCTGGCCATTTTTTGGTTGCAGCCATCATTGTTGTTTGGCGGGCTGGGCTGGATTCGAACCTGCCAGCTCAGGTGTACCTGGCTGGCGCCTTAGCCCGTTGAGCCACAGGCGCCGAGCCTCAAGATGACTTTTTACACCAGAGAGGAACTCAATCATTTCAACTAAATAGAATGTGATAGCTTGGCAGTGATTTTGAAATTGTGTCCTACAGTATTCTTTAACCCCCTCTGTGATTGCTTAGAAATTACGCCATCAATTAAAGTAACTTTTGAGTGAATTTAGTGAATAGAACAAAGTATGGCATCACTACCACATTCGCCTTGGTGAGGTCAATGACATAATACGTAAAGCAAAGAATCCTGTCCATGCTTGATGTGGACGAGGGCACAGGTCGGGGCATGGGCGCGCGCGAGTGCGGGCTGAGCCGCAGTTCTGACCGGAAGCCGGCTGCGGAAGGCGGGTTCGGCTCCCGGGGCCCACGCGGAGCTGCGGCGGTGCACGCGCGCCCTCTACTGAGCGTCTCGGGTAACAGGCGGCGCCCAGGGCGCAGTGCATGGTCCATCTTTAGGGAATGAAGTAACCGATAAGTGATGCCCTAACGCTGAGCTCTCTGTGGAGGTGGAGGACTAGCTCTCTCAGCTCCCCGCTGGTGAAACTGAGAAAGTGGCAAGTGCCCACGGGTCCTTCCGTCTAGGCTCAGAGCTTGGGCGCGCCAATTAGGGGCTGGTCTGTGGGGGCCCTGGAGAACAGGGGCGCGGGGATGCGGAGCGGGGACAGGAGTTACTTGCCAGTAGAGGGATCCTCCAGCCTGGCAGAGCAGGGAGGCACTTTACCAGTACGCTGTTCAAAGACTCGCAAATTGATGAAAAGGGGGGGAAAGCACGCAGCTGAAATTAGAGATGGGAAGAAACCAATGTTTGCATGTGTCACGGCAGGTGTGGGTAGCCGTAAGTGGAAATTGAGGGCAGAAGCCGAGAACCAAGGAGGTGGACGGGACAGAGGCAGCACGTGCACCTGCAGCCACCGAGCTGGGGTCGGGACCGAAGTCCGTCTCTGCGGGAGAGGCCGTGCAGTTGAGGCCCACACCAACACTTTCACATGCCCAAGGGTGTGCCAGAGAGCCTCAGCCTCACCACCGCCCAGCGGCCGTGTCCACCGCAGGAGAAGTGTCAACCACTGAGAAGGGGGAGCCCAGAGCTCTGTGGATTGGGAGGAAGCCACATGACAATCAATGTTGCTTCTGCTTCATTTAAGTGGTCTAAAGCTGGAAATAAGAAAAGATCCACTCCACTATTGTCCATTCAAGTTCATGGTTTTAATTAATTAATTAATTAATTTATGTCAGAGTCTCACTCAGTCATCCTGGGGTTGAGTGCTGTGGCGTTATAGCTCACTGCAACCTCAAACTCTTGGGCTGAAATGATCCTCTTTCCTCAGCCTCCTGAGTAGCTGGGCCTAAAGCCCTCCCCCCCCTTGCCCCCAACAACGATCACCTGTTTTTAGAGATGGGGGTCTCACCCTTGCTCAGGCTGGTCTCAAACTCCCGAGTTCAAGCAATCCACCTGCCTCAGCCTCCCAGATTACAGGCCTGAGCCAACACACCTGGCCTCAAGTTCATGGTTTTGAGAAAAAGAGTCAAGGTGACTCATTTTTGATTTTGCTAAGCAACAGGGCTGAAACAATTTAGGGTTTCATTTTTCAAAGAACCACTACTACAAGTATTTTATATTGTTCTTGCTATTTTTGGCAAAAAAATAAAGAATTTTTCTTCATTCAAGTCTTCATTAATAGTTATCAATCTCTATCACATGCCTGAGATATGAAAATTTAGAAGCTATTATCTTTCTTATAAATATTATTTTCAGAGATGATTTTTATATAAGATTGTTGAAAAGCTCTGTTGCAACTCCGGACTCAAGCATACACAAGCAACAGAGAGGCATTTATATCAGTGCCAGTATCTTTTCAGTTGAGAGGGAAGAAAAGGCTTGGTATGCAGAAGTTATTTCTGATTCCTTTAATAATTCAATCACTGTAATTAAATTTCTACTCTAATAGCTATAATGGAAAAAAAAAACTGTGACAATAAATATCAGGTGATTAGAGAGCTGCTCATGAACCAAAAAGCATTTGACGGAAACTCGAATTACTTTCGTGTCCCCTTCTCCCTCCTCCCAGGCAGGTGAACTGGGGTGCCTATTATTTTCATTTAATTAAAACCCAGTTGTCTGGACCCAAGAGAGGGAAACAGTTGTGCTTTTGTGCTCTTATCAAGCCCCATCAGCTCCTTTCCACGTGGCAGAGGAGGACAGGGTACATTGCCAGTTCTCCCTTCTCTAAGGCCTCCCATCCTGTGGCCACTCAGGGTGACTCTTTCCTTTTAAGGCAACAATTGGCTTTCTGTGGAACTGTCTTCTGTGTGAGCATGGCACAAGCATCTGAAAAGGCCTCTTGGTTCGTTGCTGCTTTTGTTGGTGTAATGACAGTCCCTGGAGATTATCATTTCTTCCTGATGAGCTGCTCTAACTGTGCTTATGCAACCGGATTCCTGTTCCATCCATCACAGAAAATCCTCTCCACGCTCCTGCTCTCCCCCACACCCCCAGTCTCCTAAAACGGCTTTCCTAAGGTCAGTGGCGACCAGTGGAAAGATCCAAAGGCCGATGGTGCCTATCTTGAACCTGGTCTTTCAACTGAAGGGCTGATCCCTCTGGCCTTCTTAGAATCCTTTCCTTGCAACACGCCCTGACTAACTGGCAGTTTCCCTCACTCTTCACCACTCTGCATGCTGTCACTAAGCTGAGGATGGATCTGCACTGATGACCACCCAGGACGGAGATGCTCACAGGTTCAGTCACACCACCTGCCCAGACCTGCAACCATGTGAGGCCAACTTCCTGCCACGTTTCCCATCTCAACTAGGAGACTTTGTGTGTCTTCTCATTAGACGTCGGTGCAAGGAAGGGAGGTGGTCCCCAGTGTTGGGTCTTGGACATTCTCTCCCTCTCCTCTTCTCTCCATAGTTAATTCCATCTGCCTCTCTTGAGTTTTCCATCTCTATCACTGCCAAAAGTCAGAAAAGCTCAACGTGGACTACGGAACTCAGGGTTCACATGTGTACTCTCCCCGTCCCCCCTTCTTCTTTCTTTCTTCTCTCTCTCCATCAAGTACATTTCCTGCAATGCACCATGATTATCCAGCAGGCACTAGATTATCCAAACCAGCTCTAGACAATAGACAAATTCATTGCCTTTCCTTCCCTCTGCTCACTCCCTACATTCAGTCAATCAGAGTCTAACCATTTCAGAATCTCTTTCAGAAATGGCTCTTGGGATTAAAATCACCACGCTTTTAAGGCATATTTTTTCCCCTTCAGTTCATTTGCCTTTATGCTTTAATGAACACATTATAGACTTACACTTTTGCATGTGGAAAGGAGCAAATTTCACATGCCTCTATCCACTCTGCTTGAGAACCAGGGAATGGGGTAGCTGATCTGATTGGCTTGCAGTTAATATTTCAGTGGGTCCCACTTTGTAAGTGACCAGTGAAGGACTATGATTCCTAGAGTAGGCACAGTGGCCCCTTGTCCACTGTCAGGGAGCAGGTAAGTTCTGTGAGATTTTCCTTCTTGTATGTGCAGGGGTGGAGAAGGCACATATGCCCTGGATCTTGGGCCTGAGCCGCTTTCTTTAATCTAGTATTTACCGGAGTTCACAGGCTGGCCAGGTTGGACATCAGTGTTTGCCCAGCTAAATAAAACACTACTTTCTGGTTCACTGGGGAAGTGGTAAGGGAGGGGACTTAGTCCTCAAAACCCAACCCTCAACCTCTCCCATGACCTGCAAGACATTCCACTAAACTTCTTGGTGTCCAAAATAGATGGTGAAATGACGTGGGGGCGACAGCGGAGAATTTGCTAAGGAAAGAAGAATCCCAAACAGAGAGGCACCGGGCAGACCAGAGGACGCGAGGACATTTAGCTGCTGGCCCTTTTCACCTACCTTCTTTTTCTAATTTTTGATATTTTCCTTCTGCCCAAAGACATCACAATTTTTGTGGAAGATCTAGTCCTTTATTTTTTGATAGTAGATCGCTTTTCTGTCCAGAGAAACCGATGTCGGGAGAACTAGGACATGATGGAGTTCATCACTTTCTAGTGTTTTTGATCAGGTGCAACATTCACGTCTTCAGATTTTAATTAGGCTTTTTCAGAGACCTGTACCTTAGAGTGAATTTATGCATCTCCTGAATCCGAGCCAAAGGGAGAGCAGTAGCATAAATTAATTTGATCTTCAGCAGTCCGGCAGAGCAAAGATATGGCCACGAAACACCAGGGGGAAGCAGGCCAGGGAGAAAGTACGGGCTGTTTTGATAAAAGCAAAGTGGCAGCTATTAGAACTCTCCTGCTATAGCTATGAAGGCCTTCATCCTTCAGCCCGGCCCTGCCTACTCCTGAGCCCAGGAGGACCTCTGTTCCCAAGAGCAACCTGGTTCTGGACTCACCTTGCAGACTGAGTCCCCATATGTGATTCTGGGGTGTCTTCCCCTGGAACTTCAGCCTTCTCCTAGTTACTGCACACCCAAGGCCCGGAGCACTTGGCTCCTGCCTCATCCCCCTTGGCTGGAGACCTGACATGGGCCATTTGGAATCAGCCTCCCTGTCTCCTTCATCTGGCCCCACCCCTGCCAGCTATGCACCCCTAGTTCACCCCATTTTGACAGACTAGCTCATATGAAAAAAAAGAAAATTGAAATAAAAAACAGTAACTCGAGAAAGTAAGCCAGCAGTTTTCAGTCTATCATGGCTCAGAATGAAAAGACAGATAAAGAAAAACAAAGGCCAAGAAATGAGGATAAATTTAATCTTGTAACAGAAGCATACTTATCTCACTGAATTATAGCTGAATTATTGATCTAGTCTTTCTTAACTTAATTTCCAGCCTGCTGCTCATGATCATGTATTTGTTGTGATTTTATCTAGTGTTAAGTGGGTAAAATAATTAAAATAAAAACAATCTTAGGTTTTTCCCCTGCCAAAAAACCTCATAATATGAAAATTGACCCTTGATTCTGAGCGGAGAGAGATTCAAGAAACCAATATTAATCATTTGCATGGGGAGAATGATGAAATACTGTGGAAGAAATTGCAGAGGATTTAAACAGATGGAAAGACATACCATCCTCATGGATCGCCAGAATCAACATTGTTAAAAAGGCTATACTACCCAAAGTGATTTACAGATTCAATGCAATTCCCATTAAAATACCAATGCCATTTTTTGCAGATCTAGAAAACATAGTGCTATGCTTTGTATGGAACCAGAAAATACCCTGTATAGCTAAGGAAACCTTACATAATAAGAACAAAGCAGGAGGTATCACTCTACCAGAATTCCAGCTATACCATGTACAAGGCTGTAGTAACCGTAACAGCATGGTCTCTGGCACAAACACAGAGACAGAACTATGGATCAGAACCAAGAGCCCAGACAAGAAACCATCCTCACACTTCCCTCTCATTTTTGACAAAACAAATAAAAACATATACTTGGGGAAAGAATCCCTATTCAATAAGTGGTGCTGGGAAAACTGGGTACCAATGTGTAAAAGACTGAAACAGGAGCCACACTTCTCACCATTCACAAAATTAACTTATGGTGGATAAAGGACTTAAACTTAAGGCAGGAAACTATAAGAATTCTAGGAGAAAATGTTGGAAGAACTCTTACAGATCTTGGCCTAGGCAAAGAATTCATGACAAAGACCCTCAAAGCAATGACAGCAACAACCAAAATAAATAAATGGGACCCGACCAATTCAAAAAGCTTCTGCACAGCCAAGGACACAATCAAAAGAGTGAATAGACAACCCACAGAGTGGGGGGAAATGTTCGCAAGCTGCACATCTGATAAAGGACTGAGAACCAGAATCTACGAAGAACTCAAGCAAATCAGCAAGATACAACCAAACAACCTCATTAAAAAGTGGGCAAAAGGTAGAAACAGAAACTCTTCCAATTAGATATATTAATGGCCAACAAACTCATGAAACAATACTCAATGTCTCTAATGGTCAGGGAAATGTAAATCAAAACTACAATGAGGTATTACCTAACTCCAACAAGAATGGCTTATATTAAAAAAATCCAAAACAACAGGTGTTGGCACGGGTGTGAAGAGAACGGATCACACTGTGGGTGGGACTGCAGATTGGTGCAGCCTCTCTGAAAACTGTATGGAGGTTCGTCAAAGAACTTAAAGTCGACCTGCCTACCATCTGATCAGCACTGAGTACATACCCAAAGGAAAAAAGGTCATTTTATAAAAAGGATACTTGCACTTGAATGTTTATAGCAGCACAATTCACAGTCGCAAAGATATGGGAACAACCCAAGTGCCTACCAATACATGAGTGGGTTAATAAAATGTGGTGTGTGCACACTGAGTACTGCTCAGCCATTTAAAAAAATAGCAATCTAGTAACTTATGTGGCAACTTGGATGAAACTGGGAAAGATTCTCCCAAGTGAAGCATCATGGGAATGGAAAAACAAACACATACACTCAGTATCAAACTGGAGCTAATCAATCAGCACTGAAGCACATACATGGAAGTAAATCTCAGTGAAAAGCAACTGGGGTGAAGGGTAAGGAGGGGAGGGGTAAATTCACACCCATTGGGTGCAGTGCACACCATCTGGGTGAAAGGCACACTGGTAACTTTGAGTCAATCTGGACAAAAGCAAAGTATGTACACAAAATATTCCTTAATATTCTGAAATAAAATTATATACAGCCACAGAGACACAGAGTTGGCCATCAGCAGGGGGCTTCCCTAAAACGTTGATTGTATGAGTTGGAAACTTGAACGTCTATCTGTAGTTATATTATTCAATAATTTAAAATACTCCCGTGCAATAAAAAACTTCATAACTGTTAAAGAAAATGAGATGAATTTGTGTGTGCTGAGTGGTTAGGATGACCCAGAAATTGCTAAGGATTTGCAAGCACATAAATGCTCCCATCTCTGTGAAAAATGGATGTGTGTGCATTAGATAAACAGGTATTTGTTATACATTGGAATTTTCCAAAGAAACACAAAGAACTCTTGATAATGGTTACCTCTGAACTATGGACTGAGGATGAAGAATAGAAAGATTCATATCTTGTTGTAAAACTTTTGTTCTGTTTGATTGTGTTTTCTATGTGCATACAAATCTTATTTTTGTAATAACAAAAAAGTAAAAAAGTAGCCTTCTAGCATGACTGAGAGGTGGGGTCTGAGAAGCACATTCAGGGCAAATTTATGGAGAGCATCACTTTCCCGAGAGCCACCAGCCTCCTACCTCAAGGTCAGGCTGGCAAGGTTAAGTGAAACATTAACATTTAGAAGTGCTTTCCCATGGAGGTGGGAGTGCAGAAGTTTAGCTCTTCTGAAGCCTTTAGCCTTTGGCAGAGGTGTAATGCGCCAGCATCCCAAGTTCATCACAGAGTTTTCCAATGACTCTCTCCAGGGCTGACCCTGAGATGGAAAGCAATGGACTCAAATGTGCCCAGGACACTCAGACATTTTGGACCATGACTTAAAAATGAAGTTTCTTTCTGCTGTGTGGGTATGCAAATTATCTTTCATAACGACATTTAATCTACATATTATTAACACCTTATCACATGAAAGTGTTGGAGAATTATCTTCCTAGCACAGTTTCTGTAGGTGCTGGAGAATTGACTTTGTACAAGGTTCTTTTTTTCACACATTCTGTATTAGTCTGGGCAGTAAAGTTAGATGAGAAAAAATGAGGAGGAAGAGTTGGTTTTTTTACATCTGGTGTCTGGCAGAGTTTCCTGTGGGGAAAAATGAATGTGTTATTTATCTATCAGTCTTTATCAACCCCAAATAGAAGTGCTCTCTATTTTTCTAAATGTGTACAATAGCAACAGACACCCTCCTGTCCTTCAGCCTCACACCCCCTTGTCAAAGGAACGTTCTCCTGAAGAAATCATTCTTCCACACGGTTTTAAATTTTCCATGAAATGCTTAATGAAATTGTGTGAGGCAAAGAAAAATGGAGAATAAAATGCTGCCATCAGAGGAACAGTTGAGGATGCCAGGGTAGCCAAACACATCAGTGTAACTGATAACAATTTTGTCTGTGCCCATCAATTTGACCTTTGCCCTCTCCACAATAATTTCAGTAAACTTGTTCTTCTTGTATTTTTTCAGGGCATTGAGACCACCCAAACCAAAGAAATTTAGCAAGTTTGATTTTCCCAGAGTTGAAATATAAAATTATTTGTCTCCTTTTCCCTTTCTAGAAAATTCTATCGTGATGACCTATATATGGAATGTAAGATGTTGTGACGAAGTCCGAGGATTCGCCAAGGCACCTGTGCCTCCCGTGGTCTCATATCAGATTGATGACGCCATCATTTCCTCAGGATTTTAGGGTTTGAGAACTCAGCTTTGAAGGAACGACCTAACAGGAATATACATTTAAGAAGCCAAAGAATATCACTTTCATGGTCAACCGTCCTGCGTAAAAGCACCGTATCTTTATTTTTCGACTCCTTAAGTTACTCGTAGTGAGGGAAGGTCCTTACTTTTTACATGAATTATTGAGCACAAAATACTTAGCCATGGATTAGGACTAAACTGTTTATCCCACGTCCGTGGCCAACTAAACAAGATCCCCGAGGACCTTCCCACAGGGAGACGAGAGTCACCCACACGCCCTCGCACACTGGCAGCTGTGTGAGGCCATCAAATCCTGACCGATGCACCTGGATGCTCCGGAGTTGCAATACAACTGTCCCTGTGTGTAGTGTAGGAAAGCATGAGAGTGAAATGCAGGAAATGAATACACTGTCCTTTCCAGGAGAAATACATTGTCTGGAGGAAATAGCTCACTATTCAGTCATTTTAGCCATAGTGTGTGAACACACCTTCTGTGTCGGAGGATGGACTCATACAGAGGGTACAGACCAGTGACACCTTCAGCCAAGGTGTAAACAGGTGTAAACTGCAGACTAGGGTGAGTTCTAAGGGAGGGGTGAGCCCTGGCGAGAGAGGGAAGGGCGTGAGGAGACCAATGTCATCAGGGAAAGCTTCCAAGAAGGAGACATCAAGCGAGGAACACGATTAGCAGACAGGGGGGCAACTAAAAGATGGAGTGAGCCCTTTGGTGTCTGCGATTCTGTCCCCATATCTTCCTGAGTGCACTGTGGTCCTGATGGTGATGAGAGGGAGGGGCGTTGTACACCCCCAGAAGAACACAGGAGCTGTGCTTATTGGACGGCTCTGGACAGCACCTCGGGGTCGGGACAGACCATGGGCAGCAGCACAGATGAAAAGACCCCCGGCACGACCAGGCGGCAACCAAAGCAGGCGTTTTCTCTTGGGCCCCCCCTTCCCACTGGTGTCTCCTCAGGGGGTAACGAAGACAGATGAAGAAAGTGCGTTTGTGATCACGGTGCTGTTGGATGGGGTGGGACTCCCCCGACTTCCGGCAGGGCTGGCAGCACACACAGAGCTGCCCTGCAGCCTTCTGTACCCCGCGAAGCCTTCTTGGGGACACCTATACTAGAGCAAATTTTCTCTCCTTCATAATTTTCCTAGCTTGCTTTTAATATAAATACACTTAACATTAAGGTTGTATTGTCAAAATAAATCTTTGGAATATAAAGTCCCACATTTTTGATGATGTAGCACACTATAACTGAAGGGTCCCTATGTACCAACTCCAGGTGGGTGACTTACAAATGACACCTTTTGGGGGCAAAACACGATTGTAAGAGGGTCTTTTCCTAACAAATGCAACCAGTGTAACATGGTTTCTTGTACCCTCAACGAATCCCCAACAATAAAAAAAAACAAAACAAAACAAACAAAAAATGATACCTAGAATCTTAAAATCGCATTAGTTGTTTGGAAAGCCATCCATGTGAGCTGACTGCATCCAAGAAAAACGGTGATAACGACAACCCCACAAATAGCATCCGCTAATTCAGTGAAGGTTACATGGCAGCTAATTGATAACCCTTCTCATTCACTGAGTTTCCACTGTGTGTAGAGGACTCTTGTGGCTGCAAGAGCACAAAGGTTCACAAATTCTTTTAAAATATAGCTCCTATTTGAGTCTCATCTGTCTCAAAACCACTCTATCTCTCTCCCCCCTTCCTCCTCTTTCTCTTCTCTCTCTCTCTCCCTCCATCCCCTCTGTCCAGAGCACCCCACTTGCTGTTTCATAGTTTCACTTCCCCCCCACTCAGAATATCCCAAGCCCTTTGCCCAGTTTTGAACTGGGTTGTCAGGTTTGGTGTTTGTTGTTGTTGAGTCTACAGTGGATTCTTCTTTCCTAGATATTTGCTTGTCCTCTGCCCTGAGCTATGCCCACTCCCCTGGTCCCAATCCCGTTAAGATGTCCTAAAGTGCCCGTAGCCCATCACAACTGACCTCACCGTTGGCCCTGAGTCACCCTTCTCTATTCCTTTCCTTACATCTTTTCTACCCACAACTCAACCTCCCAGGCAGACCCCGCAGAGACGTTGGAGGTTTGTGACTGAAGCCCTGCCACGCACCTTTGGATCTGCTACACATATCTAAGGACAAAGCCGCTGCATTTGGTAGGGAGTGAGATTGAGGGTGTCACCTGGGCCCCCGGATGGTGGGAGCGCTACTGTCCTGGGTAAGGAGACACTTAGTAGCCGCTGTGTCCTCTCCCTGCAGCCCTGGAGGGGGCTCAGTGAGGGGAAGGCCGGGAGGCAGGTGCTGCCGGGAACCCCAGACCCTGGACTTGACTAGGTGTGAGGGAGGAACATGGAGACGACTCTGACCCATCAGAGGCCCCCACTTTCAAACCGCAACACCCTGAAATAGCATCTCTAATTCAAGGACTATAGAATGACCACTTTGATATAATTTATTAAGTATGCAAATTGTAAAACTGGAAGTTATTGTTTAGCTGAAACTTCATAGTTTATGTTAATTCATGTAATCAACTCTAACTCGTCTAACGCAATGACAGAGAAGGAAATTGCCAAGGTAGAAAGCCCAGGGCGGGGATGGAGAGGGAGCCCACGAACATTCCTGTGCAGGCCCAGCTTGCAGAGGAGACGGACGGTCTGACAGCAGGGGTGGAGAGCAGCCTTTGCACCATCCACCTTACTTCACTTAATTCAGGTCTTCAGACACAAATTCAGAACAGCTCATCCTATCGAGAGTGACTTCCCAGATCCCTTCCCGGGGGTCCTGACGGCTGATCCTCGCCTGCTACAGTGACAGCTCCATGGAGCTCAGCGCTGAGCCTGGACACCAGCACACCCTGGACTTGGAAACCTCTCCAGTAAAATGCCTCTTTATGCAAACAGCTCGGAGGCAATCTGTGGGCCGGGGCAGGCAAGTGGGGTGAAGGTCCCCCCTGCGTTCTAAGGTGTCCTTACAGCTGGTTCCAATAACACTGTCCTTAGAAGACGGGTGGTTTGCACTGGGAAAGTCTTATTCTCTGAGCTGGGACAGAGAGTTGCCAGGAAAGAGGTTCAGGGTGATGACAGGCAAAGGCCATTGAAAAACCCAAGGAGTTTATTTTTCTAATGTTTTTACTATAAGACAATGTTTTTATCGTGAATTTCTTCAATTTTCTAAAAACTACAGCTTTTTACAGTGATCATTTGTGACATAATTAAAACACAGAAATTAGAAAAATCTGAACACTTAGTAAATTGCTATTTTGTTTTAAATTAAACCTTCATTTTTTAGAATTTGTGCTGTTTTAAAATGATATGAAAACCTCCTCTTCTTTACCTCCTGCTTGAGAACCACAAGCCCATCACAGAATCAGGCTGAGCAGGTCACAGGAAAGGTAGAATGGCTTTTTTTTTTTTTTAAACCTTAATGGATTAATTCTTTGCAGATCAGCAATCCGTGAGGATAGTTGAGTCCCAGGAAATATCAATGCTCTGCTCTGCAGTCATGACACATCCCTGGTCATGCACTGAGCAGGTCACAGATTATTGGTAACCAGAAACTGCATTGGCTTGGTGCTTGCGTTATAATGTGTACGTGCGCTTAAAAGCACATACACGACTTTGTGTACAAGCATGTCAATCTCGGAGTAAGAGATCACAGGCATCAGGTCTGAGTCGGAAGCCTGGATTTTCTACCCTTCGGTCCCGTGATTGCGGAGAGCTATCTTACTGAGCCCAGCCTCATTTTTCCTCATCTATAAGAAGTACACAATTATTCCAAATTCCCGTGTGCTGGGGGGTTTCCACAATACAGGAGGCGCTGCATCCTGGGAGGTGGCGGGCTCAGGGACACGTGAAATAGATCAGGGCTCCTAGACGGCGCTGAGTTATTCATCCTCTCTGTGCCTCAGTTTCCCCCACAGTAACACCTGCATATTAGTCAAGTCTACCGCACGTGGCCTTTTTGAGAGTCCCATGAATTAAGCCATGGGGCGTGCTGACTGGGAAGAGCACTTGGCCCGGCTCAGCACTCAGTGACCGTTTGGGGCTGTCATGACTGTTACCTGAAGACATCTCAGTGCCACTCTTTCGTGACATCTCGCTTTGCACAGTTTCTTGCGTCCAATCTGTTTCTTTCAGATCAAACGGGTTGTAGATATTTTTTTCTGAAAGGTAAAAACGAATCAGGAGAGGGTAGTGCTCTAGAAAAGAAGGGGGGAAAGGAGAGGTCCAACTGAGGTGCAGAGAGGAAAGGGGGGTCCTTGCACAGGAGGGAGCGAGCCCGCAGAAGGGCGGCTCAGACCTCAGGCGTCAGGGGGAGCAGAAGGGCCGGGACCCAGTGTCCCACAGCGGGGGAGAGGCAGCATGCAGAAGCCACGTGCTGCGAGGCTGAAGGAGGGAAATTCTGCTTCTGCTTTTCATGCACAGCTGATGTTCTTCAAGCCCCCATCCTTCTCACACAGGTGGGCTTCCCTCCAGGATCACAAGTCCTGCGTCATCTCCATCCAGAACTCCCTCCCGGAGACTTGGCACAGAGTGGACGTCGGGTGAGTTCCTACAGAGCGTGCACCCCGAATCAGAAGCACGTACAGGTGAACCCTATCAGCTGTCTTCCCTTCTGTTAATAAGCAGCGTCCAAGGCAAAGGCCTCGCGAGAATGCGTCAAGTTCTGGTTTCACGAGCAACACCATTAGTGAGTGGAGCTGCAGCCCTGCACTTGGCATCGACTGCGCCCTGGTGGAGGCAAGAGGTCAGCGTTGGTGGGTGGCAGTTGGTCGCGTGTGTACAAGACCAGGGCTCGTCTGCGAGGGAAGTGCTCCTAGATTCTGCAGTGAGCCGTCTGGGCAGCTGTGAGACAAGGCCACAGAAGGTGCCGGCTGTTCTGCTGTGAAGGAGACGGATGGGCCTGTGAGGAAGCAAACGTGAAGGTCACTGAACAGTGCCACTGTCAGCCTGTGCTTCTGGGTCCTCATAAAACCAAGGCTCTGCCTCGTGCCGCTGAGTTTTAGGACGAGTATAAGCCAGTGCTCAAACGGTTTGAAAGGGAGTTGGAGATTCCCTTGTTCATGCTGTCACCCTCAGGAAGCCATTGCTGAGCACCGAATGTGTGTCTGGCTCTCAGAGCTTGGTCACTGTGGGGGGAAAGAGCCCTGCCTGCCTGGGGCCCTGAATTTGGCTGGAAATAAATGTGCTAGTAAGAAGGAGGCACGTGCAGAATTGTATTCTGAAATGTTCATTGCCACACTCCATTCGGGCCGCTGCCACAGAATCCCGTAGACTGGGGGCTTATCAACGATAGACATTTATTTCTCACAGTTCTAGAGGCTGAGGAGTCTAAGTCTGAGGCACAGACAGATTCGGTGTCTGGGGAAAGCCTGCTGCCTGGTTCACAGATGACGCCTTCTGCCTGTGTCCACATGGGAGAAGGGGACGGCAGCGCTCCAGAGGAGTCTCTCTTATCCCATTCAAGAGAACCTGCTGTCCTGACCCAATCCCCTCCAGAAGGCTCCACCTCCCCAAACCATCACACCAGAGGGTAGGATTTCAACCTGGGAATCTGACGGAGGCAGGGACATAGGCGGTCAGCCTAGAGCAGCGGTTCTCAACCTATGGGTCATGACCCACAGGAACTGTATTAAAGGGCTGCGGCATTAGGAAGGTTGAGAACCACTGGCCTAGAGATACCTAGATATAAAGGATTTAAGGTTTGGTTCTTGAAGTTGGCATGAAATTGTGCCTAGAAGTGTATAAAGTCTGAATAAACAGGGAGCGCCTTCATGAAGCAATTTTACTTGAAAATTTAAGATAAATGTGAATTATTAAAAATATAGCTAGGTTGTGTTGTGAAGACAAAATTTGCACTCAGTTTTATGGTTAACCAGGCTTAGCAGCACCTTCAGAACCATGATTCCAAATCCTGGGGAACGTGTTTACTCTCTCTGCCACTAAGGTCATAGTTGATGGGGAAAAATCCGAGTAGTCCTATTTTGGTCTGTTTCACTATTCCTAAATATTCCAGTTAAAATTTTCATTTAAAGTAATTAATAAATTACTCTTGGCAGTAGGATGGTTGTGGTCTGGAAGGGAACCACCAGCGGCGTGCAAATGAGTTGGTGATTTAAACCATGGGTGTTAATGAGAACAAGACTTAACTGAGGTCTTGGTGGCTCTGCATACTCAATAGGAACTAATTGACATTTTTGATGGTTATAAACTGAATAAAAAGCTGCTCCAAGGAAAACTATCCAAATGGCACATTACTTTTCCAGGTTAAAACCTCATAAATAAGAGCTGACATTAAAATACACTAAAGTCATTGATTTGGGGAATGTTCAAGGAAGGGAAGATGTTGGGTGACCCAAATTCTCCATCTGCACTTGTGGTCAAGCTGGAGTGAGCACTGGACGATAAAACACAGTGTTGGCCTGTAGAAAGCACTTTTAGAAATAACTAGATTATGTGTCCCTGAAAATGCTTCTCAAAGTCCACTGAAGGAAGTTGCCTGGGTTGCAGATGATAGAGATTAAATACGTTTTCAGTTTGGGGAACATGTGTGTTTTAACCACCATCTCAGGAGATGCTGATATAGGTCATTATCCAACTGCCTCTTGAGAAAGTCTGGCCTCCGGTGGCCCACAGACCAACTCCATCCTAGTTCCTTGGACCCCTGCCATAGAAATTCAGTGTTGTGTGTTGGTTTTCTGGACAGGATCCATATCTTCTTTTGGATTCTCCTAGGGATTCTGATTAAATTGCATTTCTGGCATGCAGAAAGGACACCCCTAGCTGGACTCTTGCAGTTGGCAAAATAAGGAATGAAATTACATAAATAGGCAAGAATATTTTAGTTCATGAAGGGAAAGAAATAAGTTCAGATCTTAAAGGAAATTAAGATATTGGAGAAAAGGAAATGTCTGTAGCTGTCCCAGGGCACAGGCAACCAGCGTCTTCAGGGTCTCTGCTCCGTCTCCTTGCCAACAGGTGCGCTGTCGTCACGGCAACAGGGAGGGAATGTGCAGTGGCTGCTGGAACTCTTGCAGGCTGGTGAGGTGTGTTCTCGGATTTACGGGTCACCTACTGACGGAGATGTCCAGAATGGCAGAGTGGCAATCACTGTGACAACAGAGATCTGGGTTTCTCTGGGTTTCAGGTTTTTCTTCCACTCCTCGGAGCTCTCAAACACTGTGCCTGTACAGATAGATGTCAAACAAAGGTTGAAAGATTGAAGAGGAAAAGATTTAATCAGAGCTAAAAAGAAAAGAATCAAGGAAGAAAAATAGGAGGAGAGGGAAGGGGTAGTGCTTACATTCCCCAAAGTGTCTTATCCGTGTGACCAGATGCTGTGAATGGAGCTCCCTATGAATGTTCTATGCGCAGGGAGCGAGCCGCCACTTTTTGCAGAGAAGACTCAAGGTGAAAGGTCACTGGATGCAGAGTAAAGAGGCAGGTCTCTTTCAGGTGGCCCTTGCGAGGGTTAGGAGTTGTGCTCTAGAGGGGTGGCCTGGGTTTGGCTGTGTCCTCCATGACCATCCCCTCACCCCAGTCCCTCATCTAGGACCCCATCTTGCTGTCCCCTCGGGCTGGGCATGCCTCGCTCCCTGTGTACCCCTGTTCTCTCCCTTCCTGGCATAAAGAAAGCGTTTGCTGTGCCCCTGCCCACCCAGCGCCTGAGCAGGAGCCCCAGACCCCCACCAACCTGGGATGTTAGTCGGTAACGGACTTTAACCGCCTCTTGATGCAGTTACCCTTAGTTCTGAGCCTGAAGGGGGTCTCGCCTTGTGTTTGGCAGCGAGAAGGCGTGTAAAGAGATGTACAGCGGAGTACAGGTGTTCTGACACCTTCTCTAGGGCCGGGATCCCAAGTGCTGACCAGCTGCTGTTGCAATTGGGAGCAGACCAGGGCCTCGGAGGAGAAGGTGCAGTCACCAGATGAGTCTCCTGAGACCCACACCTCTGCAGGTGGCCTCAGGCAGCTGACGTCGAGTGGGTGAAGAGACTTCCTAAGGCTGAAGGGAGCCAGGAGGGAGAGGGGCCCACTACGATGTGGGGCCCCAGGAAGATTTTGGTGGAAGCCACACCACGGAGGTTCCCATGCCAGGCAGCGAGAGGGCAGAGGGGGGTTAAATGCTCCACCTTCCCCTCTGCACTTGCAGGAGCCCTGGTCACGGTTCCCACTGGCTGAATCAGTCAAGCAGAGGACGAGGGGGCTCTGGTGAGGCAGCCTCCTGGGCCACAGGCGGGGCAGAGAAACACGGGAGGAGATGGGCATGTGAAGGTGGGGTGGAAGAAGATGTGCAAGAAGCCTCACAGATTCCTAACAAGGAAGCAAAGGAGAGGCTGTGACCCAGCAGTGGCCGCAGAACTTGATCCCGAGGGACCTCCTTCCTCCTGCAGCTCCCGTACGCAGGTTTGCCCTGCCACTGGGCAGTTCTGTGAAACTAACCAAAGGATGGTGTTAGGGACTGGACTGTATCCCCCCAAATTCACCTGCTGCAGCTGTATCTGGGGTGAAGATAAACCTGAATATGTCACCTCCAAATATACATACCTCTTTAACATAAGAATTATTTTGATAGCACAGGAATACAGGGATAGGGGAAAGGGAGGGGAGGGGTGGGGGGAGGATGGGTAGAGGGAGGGCAATTAGTGGGAACACACCTACAGTGCATCTTAGCAGGGTACTGGCGAAACTTATTAAAGGTAGAGTATTAATATCTTTATATAGTGATCAAGGAAATGCCATGAAGGATATCTGTAACAGTATGATCCAAATATTTCTGAATGTATATGAATCGTGCCCTGTGATTGCACCAATGTACATAATTATGATTCAATAAAATTATTAAAAAATAATAATAAAAAAAATAAATTTAGCTGCAGTGTCACCACTTTGGGAAGGGTGCAGGTAATGGCATGAATGGGGACAGTTCTTTTTTTTTTTTTTTGACTTTAGCCTCAATAGTAGCTGTGACTACAGGTGTACACCATCAGGCCCAGGAAATCTTTTATTTATTTTTATTATTAAGTCATAGTTGTGTACATTAGTGCAATCAAGGGGCACAATATGCTGGTTTCATATGCAATTTG
>CAUYON010065056.1:0-20366 GCA_963573935.1 Arctocebus calabarensis
CGGCCACCATCTTGGCTCCTCCCCCCTAGAAACGTTTGTATTCTTATCAAGATTTTTCAAAAGTCTTTGGTATACTTTTTCTTCCATTCTTGAGATACTTTGCTAAGAAGAATATGTTCCAGCTCCATCCATGTAAACACAGAAGAGGTAAAGTCTCCATCTTTCTTTAAGGCTGCATAGTCTAATTTATAGCTTTCATATGAAGGCTAAAAACCAATTACACCCACCGAAACACGGGTTTGGGGTACGGGGGGGGGGGGGGGGGGGGGTGGATGGGTAGAGGGAGGGCAATTAGTGGGAACACATCTATGGTGCATCTTAGCAGGGTACTGGCGAAACTTATTAAAGGTAGAGTATTAATGTCTTTATATAGTGATCAAGGAAATGCCATGAAGGATATCTGTAACAGTATGATCAAAATATTTCTGAATGTATATGAATCGTGCCTTGTAATTGCACCAATGTACATAATTATGATTCAATAAAATTATTAAAAAAAAAAAAAACCATTGTCTTCCATGATCTCATTGCCTTCCATCACCCAAAGCCACTTCGCTACCTTCTGTGTTTTCTATCTCAATAAATTGCATAGGCCTTTTTTCTAAAATGAAACCTTAGGGGTCCTCTTCTGTACCTCTTTCTACCTCAAATCTCCCTCCTTTATGCCAGACACTGCTTTAGATTCTGGTGATACAGCATTAAACAAGTTATAGGTCTATAACAATTGGTGGCTTAAATGTTGTTCTGGGCCTCAGCCAATTTATCTGGCCAGCATCCCAGATCCTTACTTCCCAAAGGAGAAAAAGACTGATGTTATGGTGACAACATAATTAGTCTGGAGCCATATTTAAAAAATGGATCTAAATTTATATCTCTAGCCCAGGCCTTTCACCTACATCCCAAATTCCTGTATTCAACCATTACTCATCTCCACATACCTATATGTCTGGCAGATGTATAAAATAAAATTATAAATTTCTTTACTTCAAATGTATTCTTTCTTTAGTACCCCCCCCATTACAATACATTCAAATTTCATACTTCTGGTAGCTCAGGTCCCAAGTCTTGAAACTTTGTAATTATCTATTACTTTTCTCTTTCAAATTTCAAATTTATTCCCTCAGAAAACCCTACTTCTGCATTGTAGCTGTCTACTTCTCATCACAGCCACTGATATCACCACAGTCCAAATCACTATCTCTCACTTCTATTGCTACAGCCAGAGCTCAATATATTGTCATCTCTTGACTGGGCTGCTATTATCTCTGTAACTCATCTCACTGCTAGCAACCTCTCAAACCTTTGAAGGCTGTACTTTTTGCAGCAATTAGAATTATCTTTTTAAAAAGATGCCCTGTAGTATGTTCCCATTAACTTTATATCTGAACTCACCTCATATCATTCTCTCCCTTGCTTACCGGAATCCAGTCACACAGACTGTCTTACTATTTCCTGAATACACCAAACACACTCTTGCCTCAGGGGTTTTGAATTTTGTGTTCTCTCTGCCCAGGATTCTCTTTCCATTTATAACCACATGACTGCTTCAAATATCACCTTACTAGGAAAGACTTCCATAACCATCCTTTCCCAAAGAACTCTGGCCACTCTCTATCCCTTTACTTCTCTTGATTTTTTTCATAAAACTTTTCACTACCTAATATTTAATATTTTATTTTATAATTATTTATCTCCTTCAACTAAAATCTTTGCTCCCTGAAAATATAGATTTTTTTCTGTTTGGTTTGTCTGTTTTGTCTGTTTGGTTAACTGTTGAACTCCTGACACTGAGAACAGTGGTTAGCACATTGTAAACAAATCAAATATTTGCTGAATAAAAAAATAAATATTCAAGAACTACAGATATAGATATGAATCCAATATTTATGGAACAGAGCTTTTCATCTGAAACTATTATTGAGTTTTTGGAAAATAGTGAAGAGAAAGAATATATACTTTGATAGATGGAAATTAACCATATCCCATGTTAGTGATAAAACAATTGTCCTCTGTTCAATAATAACCTACTAAAATTCATCCAGATTTGGGTAAAAGTTGTTCTCCAAGGTGGAAAGAAAACAATGAAGGCTGACACCAAGATGTTTGTGGGGGTAGAGAGGCACTGAACATTACAAAGATGCAATAGCCAAAAAGAAGAGGATATGTCAGTGTCATAGAAAGAGCAGACAGAAAAGTTTTAAGAACTTCCAAGACTTATTCTAGTTGTGGGAATGATTTTTAGTCCCAGGCAGTCAGGGTAGTGTAAATAAGTACTTTGCAATATATAGGATATGACTTTACTTCTCAAGTTGCTGAAAGAGGGTGATTGGGTTATTGGGGTAAGAGTAACATGTCTAAACGAATTGTTAATACCAAAGGAGGATGTCCATGATAATGAGCTGTTTCAAGTTCTACTGGTATGACTTACCTACCTAGCAGAACAGTGAGTCTGTTGTAAAACTGTTACTAGGACTGAGCATGTGTTTGGACCTTTCACAATACTGAGTTGGGAGTGTGACTGAGTTGCTGATGGGGAATAGTAACTGAACCATTCGTACATCTGAGTGAGACTGTGTGGTGCATCACACTGAGAGTGTCATAAGGTTCTCCAGTTCATGGGACAAATAATTAACCTAGCTTTATCTCTGAAAATATTTCTAGTATCACCGTGGCAACAGAAGTATGGGATTTAATGTTCCTGATTTAGGAGATGTGGCCAGACTGGTCAAGACTTAGAGAAGATTGTCCCCAAGGTGTCAGTCATTTATAGTCAGTAATACTGACATGTGTCTAGCTACACAGTTCATTGCCTTGAAAATTTTAATTTTTAGACATCTTATTAGAGCAATAGGATACTGAACATGTGAATAAATTCTTTTGGGAAGAAATAACCTATGAAGTAGTTATGTCACCGAGGAAGCATAATAAGGTGTTTGTGATGATGAAAGTAAAATCACAGTATTCATGATCCTGTCCAGTCGTTGGAGACTGAACCTCATCTATCTGGGGCACTAGAAAGAATGTAACTGACCTGTCATCAAAGTTGTACAATTCTGAGTTACCTCTGGCATAGGGAAATAGAGCTAAGAGAATCCTTATTGAACATGACTTAATCTCTTTATGATTTCAGAGATAATCTTTTGATTGAGTTTGACCAAAGTACTTACAGGGTGGAGAAAAATGTGTGTGTTATCCGTGGTTCTGAAATAGGGAGGCAACATCTTGTCCATGCTTGAGCTGTCCGTGGTGCTGAATAAGAGAGGTGGGAATGAGTGAGAGCTGAGTGTGACTGGTTTTTTGAGTGAGCCTTGGTTAGTGATGGATCTGTGTGTACTGCTAAATGGGTATACCAGGCTGAAGTGCTGAGAGATAAATGGGAAGAAGGGACTAGTTCAAAAAAGAAGGAAAGTTGAGAATTCGGAGGAGAAAATGCCTAATAAAGTACTTAAATCAAACAGCTCTGCTCATCAGAATGCAAATCCAACTGTAGTTAAAGAGGAGGAATGTTTCTTTCTCAAGAATTTTTGACTCCCTAAAATCGCCCCCAAACTATTGCAAATGGTATCAGAAGGAAGATATTTTTGTTTCTAAGGAAGAAAAAGTAACTCTTCGCATAATCTGAATGTGTTGTAGACCAAGAAACTTAGGATGGTGGATTGAATCAGCCCCAATGAATATGAGTTATAATTATTTAAAAAATTCAGAGAGATAGTGTGATTTTGATAATATTTCCACTGGACATGCAGATAGGAGGCATGAATTATGACACTGATTGGGCCTTTTGAATCATGAGTTTCTATGATTTGTAAACTGAGGATGATTACCTCTTCTCTATACATCTGACACTGTTGTTGAGGGAATCAACGTATTTGAAATCACTTTATAAGCTAAGTGCTGTACAAATGCACAATGATGATATTTCCATCACACACCTGATTTAATAGCCAATATCCACTTAGCCTGTTTCAATTCCACAACACTATCTCTCAGCATGTAAACTAAATAAACATGTGAGATCACTTGCAATTAAATTCCATATAAAGAAGTTAAAATGTTCCATTTTATTTATCCATGCCCTATCTTTTGTGTGGGGAATACTTTTGAGTATGGATCAACTGCCCAAAATAAAAGTACTTATTTAATGAGGCAATTTATATTACAGTGGACCAAAGAATTTGAAGAAGAGTTCTGCTGCAGATAAGAGTTTTTATTTAAAATAAAATCTACTTCCTTTCTCCTATTTTTTCTTTTTTTTTTTTTTTGAGACAGAGTCTCACTTTGTCACCCTTGGTAGAGTGGTATGGCATCATAGCTCACAGCAACCTCAAACTCCTGGGCTTAAACGATTCTCCTTCCTCAGCCTCCCAAGTAGCGGAGACTACAAGAGCCTGCCCCAACACCCAGCTATTTTCAGAGACAAGGTCTTGCTCTGTCTTAGGATAGTCTCTAACCTGTGAGCTCAGGCAATCCACTCACCTCAGCCTCCCAAGTGCTGGGATTTACAGACATGAGCCACCACCTCCCGCCCCCTTTCTCCTATTAATTGCTCTCCCCCTCAAAAAATTTCCTGTTCTATTCAACAGCACCTTACAAGAATATATAATGTATGTTCTGAATTATTGGAGGAGGGAGACTGACAAGTAGTTTGCATTCTTGCAATTTTTAAAACTGTAGATTAATACTATCAGTTATATTTTAGTAGGCCAAAGGTTTTTGTAAAGATGAAGCATAGGCTTCATTTGACAAGAATATTTAAACCATCTGTGTAGTTTTGTAAAGTCCTGGCGGATAGTATAATTCAAACAGTTTATTTAATAACTGATGAAACTTTTCAGGGCTGCTGGGGGCACAGATTTAACTAGGTAACATAATATCATAAAGGACAAAGATGAAAAATGCATCAATATATAATGCTTCTCCTCAACATGCTCTCATGTCTCTCCCAGACCTTTTTGCAAGAACTCCCACTAAGTTACAAATGACCTCCAGATTGCCAATTCCAGAATAGACCTTTATTACTTGACTTCTCAGCAGGATTTGACACAGCTGACCATCCTATTCTCTTGAAATCCTCTCTCTTTTTCTGTTCTATCTGAGACTTGATTGAAGACTTTTTTCCTATCAGGTCATCAAATTTGGGAGCATCTTAGGAGTCTATCATCATCTTCTTTTACATCTCCTAGCAGCAAAATTTAAAACTTCTCTCTCCATTTTAATTCTGACTCAAAGCTCTCTTTGGGGCCAGATCCACTACCCACCTGTTGTTTTCAGACATTTCCCTCCCTTAAATTTTCTTCTTCTTCTCCATTCCTTATTTGGTCAATTGCCATCATCAAGCACACAGTTCTCATATTATAAACACAAGGACTTTCCCTCTACCCAATTCTCCACATGTATTCCAACTACTAAATCACAACCATCTCTTATCTGAATCCCATGCTGCATTAATAACTGATCTCTGCCAACATCCTTTTTGCCTGCATTCATAGTAACCAACATGATCTTTTAGAGTGCAAATTTGGTCATATCACTTCTATGATTGTACCTTGCAAAGGCTTCCCAATACCTTTAGACATTGTCTAAATTTACTCATATGGCACATAACTCTTGGCATAATCAAGTACCTTCCCATTACTTTCTGGTACTTCACTCTTTCTCCTGCTTTCTGCTAGAGGATGCCCTGATCTTTCTCCAGTTATTAAAATTTGCCAAATTCCTTTCTGCTTTGGTACTTTCACACTTGCTTTTTTCTCTCTCTCAGTAATGCTTTTTCCATCTTTTTTTCCCCAGCTGACTTCTATTCTTCTTTCACTTTACTTGAAAAGTCACTTCTTCAGAACAGTCTTCCTGATCTTCTGAACTGCGACAAGTTTTCTTTGTTATTCATTTGGATAGCAGCCTGTACTATGTATTTCCATGTTTGGTCATTATTTAAATAATTGTTTGTTCAATGTCAGTTTCTATGCCAAAAAGTAAGTTTCCCAGTGCCAGAAACCATATCCATCTCTTCCTCTGCTATATCCTTGGCACATAGGACAATGTGACACATATAAATGTTTATCTTGATAAGAAGCCATGTTCCTTATTATTATTATTTTTTTAGACACAGAATCCCACAGACCTCAGTATAGTGCTGTGGCGTTACAGCTCACAGCAACCTCTAGCTCTTGGGCTTAGGAAATTCTCTTGCCTCAGCCTCCCAAATAGTTGGGACCACAGGTTCTCACCACAACACCCAGCTATTCTTTTTGTTGTTGTTGTTGTTGCAGTTTGGCCAGAGCCGGGTTCGAACCTGCCACCTCGGTATATGGGGCCAACGCCCTGCTCACTGAGCCACAGGTTGCGGCCATGTGTTCCTTATTTTGGAGGCCTTTGAGTATACTCAAGAGAAAAGAAACCCTAAAATACCAAAAATCATTAGGAAAAATAAATAAATGGCTATATTATGTGGTTCTGACCATGGACTTTAAAGTAATAAAGATAAGTTCCCCAAGGTATTGAAGGTGGAACATGTCAAGAAAGATGAGAGAGGCTGGTAAAGGCTTCTGGAGATGATGGTAGAGTATTTTTGTGCCTGTATGTCTCACAGTATGAGTGCTACATAGTCTAGCTTGGAGAGGCTCCATGCACTCAGATTTGGGACCCTGGAAAAGGCATGAATACAAGTCCAGACTGAGGGGCCCCACTGGAGCACTTTCTCTTTGTGTTTGACCTTGGTTGAACACTTACTAAAAGCAGGGACTCCCGTATGGAGCCTCTCTGCATGAAGAAATTTTGTGCTTGTTAATCTTCTTAAACATTAATTATTTTAAAGCCAAATATGTTTCTCATGAACGATAATCCCCCTTTTCCTTTGCTAAGTTTTTAAAGAAAAAATATGCAAATTCTAATAAAAATTGACAGGTAGAAATGGGTTTTGGACAAGGTTCTAAGGCAAGAGCATTGTGAACATTATGTACATGCCAATCAATATAATGCAGCCCATTGGTTATTCCAGGGAAGCAAAGGGTACTTGGAAGATCCAGTGTTGCTGCATAGCTACTGACATTGAAGGAAACCATCTTTTGTTCACAAATCACATTCTGACGTGGCCCTCAAATTCTGCTTCTAAATGGCAAATTCTGACAAAAATAGTGCATCTCCTTTTAGGCCAAATCTTAAATGTCACTTCCTCAGGAAGGCCTTTCTTGATCTTGCCTGTTCAAATTAGGTGCCCCCCAAGATGATCTCCCAAAGAATCCAATTCTTTTCTTTCTTGTGATAAAAAAATTATCACAGCTTATAATTACATTTATTGTATGTTTGTTTTATATCTGTCTGCCCCACTAGACTTTAAGTACTACGAAGGTAACAATGACACTTATTCTATCCAGAGCTCTGTGTCCCCTGTGCCAGGCACAGTGAACAGCTGATGCTTCCTGTGAGTTTATTGAAAGTTTGCATGAAATATTGTCATTAGGCAAAAATTGGGTCTTGGTGAAATTGTCATATTTTTAAAAATTTGTAGCATATGACTAGTGTTTCAGATTTTTCAAAATGCATTATATTACATCTAATGGTTGAGTCCTTTAAATTTATATATATATTTTTTTACACTTACTGTATCTCTTCAAAACAACAAAATATTTTCCAGTGGGTTAAGAAATAGATGCTGAGAGAGGCAGCATAGTGTAATTGTTAAGTTCTTAGATTCTAGAGCCAGAATATCAGGGTCTAAATCCCCACTGTACAAATTACTAGTTATGGGATTATGGGAAGATTATGTAACTTCCATGTGTCTCAGTTTCTCATTTGTAAAACAATCATAATAATAGTACTATGAAGTAGTCATGCAAATTAAATGAGTGAAAAAATAAATACAGTGCTAAGAATATAGGAAGCATTATATTAATTTTGCTATCAATTTTAATATTATTATTCCCCCAGGTAACATAATTATTTAGTTGACTTAGAAGTGCTACAAATCTGTCTGATTTCACATCAAACCATACAGTCTCTTTGATGTGCAAATATTTATAAGCAGCAGGTGAAGAATTTGAGACTCAGGTGGATAATGGATCTTGCCTAGGAATCCAGCTAAAAACAGGCAGAGGTAGAAAAACAACTCAAACTTTCCAGAACTTTTTATATTCCAGCACAAGTTGTCTGTCCAGTTGCCTTCTGGATGCAACTCTGTAGGTTTCCCTGGAATTCCCTTCCTCCTACTCCTACAATGGTTTCCTACAAAACCATGACTGGAATAGATGAGAGCTGGAGATACAGGGCAGTGTCTGGATGAGCCTTCTGTCAGCCACAGGACCAGTGGGCCAACCAGGTTGCTCTGAGTCTTCCAATCCTCACTTGGCTGACAGTAGGGAAGTGAGCCAAGAATCCAGTCACTGCTTTTTCTGCACCATGATCCATACATAGTTCCTGCCAATAAACTCTGGGACTGCCAATAGCCTGAATGCTGTTAGTCCATGCTTGACCTATGATTCTCCACTGAGCTGGTAAGCATTTTATTACTGATTAAAAAAAAAGTTTATAAATGTCTTCTTTATTACTTTCTATTTGCTGGGCATATAGAAAAGTATGGTATGCATACTGTGTCATTCAATTCTCAGTCGGCCATACAAAGCAGACCCTATTATTAACCAGTTTCTATACATAAGGTACTAAAGCTTTCAGGTTGACTTAGCCAAAATCATAGATTATTGGAGATCTAAGTCATTATTCTTATCTTTTTTGTCCAGTAGTTAACAAATAAAAATATACTGACTGTCCTTGGGAAGCCTTATTACTGGCAATTTTTTCTTAATTGAGGAATAATATACATACACAAAGAACATAAAGTACACTGATCTTAACTTTATAGCTTGATAATTTTTATTCAAAATACACAAATACCTATATTGTAACTACCACCAACATGAATATATTATAGAACATGTCCTGCACTTGAGAAGACTCCCCCAAGCCTCTTAGTGACTATCTGTCTTGAGCTGGAAGGAGCAAGTATTCTGACTTCTATCATCAGAGGCAGCACTTTCTAGGTGTTTCTGGTTCTTTGTCTATGCCACTACCCTCTGGGTACAGTGACCTCCCCTCTCTTCTCTATCTATTTAAAGTCCACACACTTTTCACAACCCCCCTCAACCTTCCTTTCCCTGAAACATCCTCTGATTTGCACTACTGGTCAGCTCTGTGGGCGCCCCAAAGTAATAATAATAATAAATACCATGACTCATGCCACTTTCTCTCCCAAAGGACTGTGTCTAATGCACCTGCTGATACGTTCATGCTGGGGTTTGAATACTTTGGCTCCTCTCTAGTATATGAACAGTTTTTTTTTTGATAGGATACTTTCTGTCACCTCACATTTTTGGCAGGGTACTTGAGTTCCTGCTCCTTATGCAAGTAATCAGCCATGTGACCTTCTATAAGTCACTAAGATTGACGTTTCAAGGCTCAGTGCCTTTATCTATAAAATGAGGGTATCAGACTAAACAATGATAGGAGTAGAAGCTAACAGACTGGGCTAAATCCTTGGTGTATATCCCCCTCCATCTAATCTTTATAATTGTCTTATAACGTAGGTGTTATTATGGCCATTTTACAATTGAGGAAATTAAAAAAAAAAGGTGGTTTGCCTAAGGTGCCAATAAGTGACAAAACTAGGACCCTAACCAAGGTCTGCCTCAGTCTATAAGGGCTGTGCTCTTAGCCTCTGTACCCTATACATGGCCATGGTCACTGTGACCCCTTCCTGCTCTGATGAACTAGTTCATAAAACATGGCTCTAGTTATTTTTTGGAGAACCAGACAAAAGCACAACAAATGAATAGCAAGGTAAGAAGAGTGGCCATGGGATCTAATGAGCAAGATGGATCAGAGTGACATTCTCCCTGAGAAAATGTGTTCTCTCCCTTCCCTTCAGAACTGACGCTGGAGGGGAAGGGAGAGAACACATTTGCTTGAGTGGGGAGAATGAGAGAAGGTGCTATCATATTTGAATCTTATTCCCATATGATCTAGGACACCAAGCCATGATTTTTATTCAGTAAGCAATAAAGCTTCTAACTGTACAAAATTTTGATGGGGTATAAAATCAAGGAGAGTGAGACTCTGCTCCTCACAGACTCATACTCTGGTGAGAAGATCAACAAATACAAGGAACACTCTAATATGAGGCTTGCACCATATAAATAAATGTAAATGAAGAAGAAGAAAAGCAGGGAAGAGAGAGAAGGCACTATGGCTTGTGGGAGAATGAAGTCTAGGCAGGAGTTGGAAAGGTAAGTAAGATTTGGGCAGAAAGTGATTGAGCAGAAATGGTGAGCCCAGTGGTTGCAAAATGAATGAGAGAGGGCACAACAATCAGAAAAAATGAGTGCTCCTCTCATGGGCTCAGGCGTTGTGGACTCCAAGCTTATGGTATTGTTTGTATACAGGTATCCAGGGGCCAGTCTGTGTTCTGCGATGGGGAGAGTTAAGGCGAGGCTGATACTCAAGCCTTCTTGACTTGATTGGGCTATAACACAAGGGAATACATGACTGCACATGCCCAGAGCCAGTGATCACTTGTTTTCTCTTCCTGAAATAGCATTTCCGCAGTAATATTTATTTGTGAAAAACCCTTTGCCACCATTTACCATTACAGACCATTCTCAGGTTTCTTTTTCATTTCCTTTTGATGATTATTATCTCAAAACCATCTTTGTAGTTATGTTCTCTTTCATATGTCTGCAGCACAAAAAAAATGCTGATGTTTGAATTTATATGCTTGTTTATTATTATTATTAACATCATTTTTTGACTAGGGAACTAGAAAATTACATTTTAAGACCACTCTAAAACCTTCCTAACATTTCAAACCAACTTTAAACCATTTCAAAACAAATTTTTTCCATCAGTCTAAAAGCAATTCATTTCTCTGTGTCATTTCAACCTTCCTCCCACACCATGTGGCTAGAAAGCCCAACCTTTGGCTTCTGTTTCTCAAAATAGATGTGTGGCTGCTTCTCCCTGCTTCATTTTGCAAGTCCAGTAAAGCTGTCTCAAAGTACATTTTAAAATCACAGCTGATTTTTTTCTGGTTCCAATCCAATCAGGTAATTTCAAAAAGTAAAATTATGATCAAGAATAAAATTTATTTTGACACACAAGAGAAATGAGGGGAAAAAAGCCAAAAGAGCCAGAACCACAGAAATTTCTAAATGAGTCATTCTTCTAGTTCGCAGAATTAGGATTAAAATTAAAGTATAGGCAGCTTTGGTCCTACCTGTTGTCACCTCTCTGAACATGTATAAATGTTCAGCTGCAGATTGGATAACCCTCTTGGCTGCCTGGGTTTGTCTTTTTTTTTAAATCAGAATATCTTAAAACAAAGGTTCCTCACTTTCTTACACATCAGAGTTTTTTTGGCATGCAGATGTTGGGAAAATATAGATTCATGCTGTTACCCCATTCAGAATCAGTAGGCCTAGAAGTGGGGCCCAGGAGTTTGTGTTTCCAAAAAGTTGTCACTTTTATTCTGATGTGTGACCATGACTGCAAACCACTTCTCTCAGCCTTACCCTACCTCTAACAAGAGAATTTTTTGTCTCAAGTTTGAGGTGAACTTGTATCTGAAGCTGAGTATTACCACCTACCAGACACTATTCTGTGTTCATTTTTCTTTTGTTTTAATAACTTCTTCAATACTCCCCAGGATACGTGACCCTTTTCCTTATAGTTTTGATAAAATTTCTGAAATCACACCGGCTCATAAAGCACGTTTTATATCAATGTGCCTCTTTCAAGAGCACAAACTCGACATTGATGTGGCCTTTAGAAATTAATAGTTTTTAGCTATAATTTTTCCCCTTATTCTTCAGAGGAAGGGAAGCAGTGGTATTTTTCTATACAAACAAATTAATAGTAAGTCTTTTTCTAAGACTTACGGGTATTCTGAGAAGACCATATCTTCAAACATACTAAAAAATGCATCTTATTCATGAATAAAATCTATAATTCTCCCCATGATACCCCAAGCATTTATCTTTACATCATTAGCCATAGACTGGCCCCTGAGTCCCAGAGCCAAACCTTTGCTGCTCAATCTTGCTTGTCTTCTAGGTAAGAGATCATCTCTTCTATCTCAGATTGCCTCCTCTGGAAACCATGAGCTCCTGGAATATATATTCAGGCATGGAAAGAAGAAGAAGAAACTCCATCTGACATCTGTTCTCCAGCCAAGAGGCTAGTGAGTGACTCTGGCAGGGGAAGCAAGTCTGAGAATGCTCAGCTGTGCAAAAACTTACACTTGTCTGTCCTCCGCAATGAAGGTGGTTCAGCTTGTCTGATGGGAACTTTGCTGCCACTGGTGAAACTACAAGGAATCATCCTTTCTTGGATGCCATTCTCATTTCCCGTCATGAGTTCCACCCTAGTTGCTTGTGCTCCAGGAAGTGCACTCCTAGGATAGAGCAGGGAGTGGCAGTGGGGGGGAGTAAAGGGAGAGGCTTATGTGTGATTAGATGGTAAAGTAGCAAATGTGATTTTAAATGATCTCATGGGAAATGCTGAAACCTGAGGAAGCAAAAAGGCTGCACTTAGATAACAATGCCTCCAACATCCATGAAAGACTTCCAGCCTGAACAAGGCTGCCTTGACAGTGGGACAGGCTGTTTCCTACCATTGACCCAAGAGAGCAGGGCTGTATCCATTCATATAGTGCCTTCCTTGTCTCTAGTCAAAAAACACTCAACATTTTTTGAATAATTTTTGTTCCCTTGCCTCAACTGAAACCCCTTGATTTTATTTATTTATTTATTTATTTATTTATTTATTTATTTATTTGCATCTTAAAATTTTCATTTAAAAGGAATTTGGAGTAATTTTCATATTCTTCATGCAGACTCCATAGTAGACTAGATCTTATAAAACAATAGTTCGAAATGAAATTACAAAGAAAAAAATAAAGAAAAGTTGGTATGGTGGTCCCAGTCAAAGCCAACTCCTTGAGGCTGCTTGATTTACTTTGGACTGTAATGGGAGCTGTCCCTCAAAGCTAGTTTATGAGGCAAAAAATGGGCTAGATGCTTTATTGAATTACGACTATATTTATTCAAAACCAACCATTTCAAACCAAATGCAGCTTTTTGGGGTCAGGGTTCCATCTTCATGAAGATTTGGCCACTATAAGGACTACAAGTGGCAAAGGGGAAGACTACAGGAGCCAACACACCAGATCAGCAGAAAGAGGTCAAAAGATGTAGGCACCTGAACAGCTCCACGGGGGACTTCCTCTACCCCCAAACAGCCTCTTTAAGGTGCTTCTGCTAGTGGTTTACCCAGGCTATGGCATCTGCATCTGAACTGCCTGGAAAGATGATGGTTCTGAAATACTTCTGGGATTTGCTGCCAAATAATATAAGGAGAATTGGGATGAAAATGAAGCAAGACAGCTCTGAGTATATAAATGAGGAATTGGAGTAGGTAAGGATTTACTATGTTATTCTTTCCATTTTGGTATATATTTGAGATTTTCTGTAGCAAAAGATTTTATAATAACATGTGTTGCTCCTGCAAAGGCTGCTACATGAAAAGCAAATTATGACATTCTATTGAGCCTAATTTTATGAAAAAAAAATTCTATCTACATGCAGAAAATATTTTCTGGGAGGAAAGGCATTCCAAGTTTGAATGTCTGCAATAGAATTATAAAGAATTCTAATTTTCTCGTTTTTCTTTTTTTGTTTTACTTGTCTCTATATTAAACTTTTTTCCCCAACAAATTTAGCAATTGAAGACAGTATTTAAAGAGTAAAGCTTAGGCTCTATTTCTTAGGATCTCAGCTCTCTTGATCTGGTAAGTAAAAGGGAGAGACTGCCACGAGTATTCTTTGGAAGAAGGGAATCCTTTCGAAGAAGGGAATCCTTTCATCTAGAGCTTGTTCTCTGAGAACCCTTAGGCATACATTAAAACCTGTCATCCTCCCTTGAACAAATCTGCATAGCTAGAAAAATGCTGCTCTCTGCTTTTAGAAACCACCTTTCCCACTCGTTCTCCTCCTAGTATAGAACTAGGGCTTCAGAGTTCTCAGAGGTGGCATTGTTGGGGGAAATAGGGTCAGTTATGCCACTGGTAAGTTTTGTAATTTCCCATTTTCTCCTGAAAATGACTCCGGGTCTCATTTTCTCTACCTGTGAAATGAAAAAGTCAAGCCCTCTTAGCTACCTTCTGGTTCTATATGGCTCTTTTTGAATTCAGAAATGTCAGAAAATTCATTAGCCATGTCTTTCTTTGCAATAGATGTTCAGAAGTCTCACCACACTAGTGGTATGGTGTGATCTTTCCTCTCCTGTAGCTACTTACCACATTCAGGGTTCATCTCAATATACTTGCGGATTGATGTTTTGGGAGAAGCTGCCAATTTTTTAATGCGGCTGTTTTTATGGTGGTTCCATTTAGTTAGAAACACTTTTGCTCTTTTGTATTCAAGGTCTGTGCCAAACGCCTTTGCCATCTGAGGTGGAGGGGAAGTCAAGGGCCCAGACAGTGAAGGTGTATGGGGAAAGTCACCTACTGGAACTCCATTTCAACCCCCAGACTCCTCCCCCATTCTTGGACCAGGTAGGAATGCTGGTTAGAGTCATGGGGTACAGTTGATAGACAGAAAAGAGTCATTCCAGGAACTTTATATGTCTCAGAGGAGAAAAATCTAGCTCTGTGCCAGCTTCTCATTCAAAAATATGTTGCTGGATTATTCATCCATAAAAATAGAGTGCTGATACATACTAAAATACAGACAAACCTTAAAAACGTTATATTAAGTAGAGGAAACCAAACACCAAAGGCCACGTATTGTATAATTTTATTCATATGAAATGTCCAAAAGAGGAAAATCACTGGAGACAGAAAATGGGTTAAGGGGAAGGGAGGAAAAGAACATAGGGTTTCTTATTTGGGTGATAAAATTGTCTGAAATTGGATTGTGGTGACAATTGCACAACATCGTGAATACATAAAAAACCACTAAAGTATATACTGTGAAAGGGTGAATTCTACCATATATGAATTATATTTTAATTACAAAAAAAAACAAAAATAGGTAGCTGTGTTAAAATTGTATAGAAGTATATATCAAAAAAAAAAAAAAAGGAAAGTAAGGAAGTGGGGGAAAGAGTGGGAGGAAGGAGAAGAAATAACAGGCGGTGAAGAAGGAAGAGGAGAAAGAGAAGGAAGGGGAGGAGGAAAAGAAGGAGGGAGAGAAGGAGAAAACATACATAAAATCTGATGCTTTCTAAGTAAAGCTTATACCTGAGTTAATAATAATGTACTCACTTTAGTTTCCTGATTTTGTCAATGTAGTATAATTATGGAAGATATTATTGTTGGGGAAAGCTGGGTAAAGAGTACATGGAAACTGTACTATTTTTGCCACCGTTTGAGAGTCTCAAACCATTTCAAAATAAAATATTATGTATTTTAAAAAGAGTCATGGCAAACCTGTTAGCAGGTGGTAGTGTGATGTCATGGAGGGAGAGGAGCTCTGGATTCACTGAGCCCCATCACAAGTGGCCTAATTGCTTTTTGTGATGAATTGTGATACTTAGGGTTCTGTCCCAAGGTTCCCAGGCTTCCTCTTTTGTTAAATATCATGGGCAACCCTAATCAGACCTCCTTTCCCAATGACCCACTGTTGGTTGGGATACAAAATCTTAAATGATGCATCTCTTTAATCTTAAATAATGTATCTCTTTAAGTTAAGATTGGGTTAAAGGACAAAAGGGGAAAAGAGGTGGACATTTAACATTCTGGTGATTATCTGGTCTGGTATTTGGCCCACTCTAGTGAACCTGCTGGAGACAAAGAGATCCATTTCTTTTTGGTGTGTGTGTGTGCGTCAAATGATGCTTTATTGAAACATTTCCCTTGCACTTTTTAACTAGCTGGACCACTGTTGAAGTCATCTATGATGTCGTGAGAGTGGTGGCCATCAACATTGCAGTCCACTGACTAGGCTGTCCCCAGGAAGAAAATCCATTTCTTAAGAGCCCAGCTTCCTGTTGCTAATATGGGGTGGACTATAGCTGAGTGATGAGTCTGGCTGTATTGGCTGTGATGGTGAAGATTATGCTAAGGAATTTTTTTCTTTTCTTTTTTTTTCACTATATTCTTTTGTACATGTTCAAGATCATATTAAAGACATTAACAAGAAGGGAAGAATTTAAGGGTTATCTTCTTTCTTTTCTTTCTACTCCTAATCAAGGAAAAATAAATAACAAGAGGCCCAGAGAAAAATTGCAGTCATGCCTTGCTTAAGCCTCTTACTGTCTTCAACACAATGCTTTCTTCACAGGAAATGTCCATGCAAAACCTCTTTATCAACTCCAAACATGAAGCCTACGTCCAACTGGACATGGGAGGCTTGCATGTGTCATAAGCTGCCCCCAGAGAATCCACTCATTCTGTGTGCTTGCCGACTGTGTCATAGCTCAACTTGAGTCCCAACACAATAAGCTCTTCAAGGCAGAACATTCCTAGCTGTTGTGGTCCGACAGCAGCAGGCTCTTATCTGAGGACAGCAGGGACATGTGGCACACTGCAGCTGGGGCAGTGTCAGCGGAAGCATGTGGTCTCTGTACACAGTAGCAGGGTCCAGTAGACAACAATTAGCACTCTCTGAAGACTGGTAAGTTCAACTCCTGGTTTGGGTCCTCTTCCTGGATTGTCCAAGGCCACCTGAATCCTCAAATGGCAAAAAGAGAGAGCAAGCTCTTTGGTGTCTTTTCTAAGGGCACTAATCCTATTATGAGAGCCCCACCCACATGATCACATCTAACTCTTATTTCCTCCTAACAGCCCAGTATCCAAATATCATCACATTGTGGGTGAGGGCTTCAACATATGGATTGAAGGGCACACAAACATTCAGTTAATAGCAACTACATTACATGTATTCATTACGTTTCCATTAGGCTCCTCTCGGTTGTCACAGTTTCTGAAACTTTCCTGGGTTTTGAGGACCTTGATAGTTTTGAGGAAGACTGGTGAGGTATTTTGTGCAATTTTCTAAGTTGGGATTAGCCTAGTGTTTTTCTCATGCTTAGATTGGGGTTATGGGTTTTAGTGAGAAGATCACTTTTCTTCTCCCCCTTCCAGAGCTAAAGGGAAGAGGGAATCTTTCTCACACCCTTACTGTTAGAATGTGGTGGGGTGCCTAGATGTAAGACCAATAAAGTGTGTAGCCCCAGGAATTTCTCACTCTTAGGCTAATGCACATTCTGTCTCCAGCAGTCTATCAAAATTAACACAGATACTTCTACCATTTTGTGGCTCAAGAGGCATCTGCTCCAGGTAAGCAGATCATGGCAATGACCTGAGGTTTCTCTTGTTTCTTCAGATTTCAGGTTGGCAATTTGTCAGGCAACTTTAGTTCTCTGAGGGGTCTAAGAAAAGTGACTGATTTTCAGCTGGTTAATTTTTTTTCTTGTTGTAAATGCAGGAGTGTTGATTTCCAAGCTTCTTATATGCTGGGGCTAAAATCAGAAGTGTTGGTTAATTCCAATTTATTACTTCTACTTTTTAAGAGGAGACTTTCCCTCATCAACTATTTGATTATCATATGGTTCAGTTTTTGAAAAGGGTTTATAAGTACTTGATTCTTTCCCTCTCTTTACCTTTATGCTCGCTAATAAGTTGGTTTTTTATTTCTGTCTAAAAGTGACCAATTAGGCAGCACCCATAGCTCAGTGGGTAGGGTGGCAGCCACATACACCAAGGCTGGTGGGTTCAAACCTGGCCTGGGTCAGCTAAAGGAGCAACGACAACTGCAACAAAAAATAGCCAGGTGTTGTGGCGGGCACCTGTAGTCCCCGCTACTTGAGAGGCTGAAACAAGAGAATTGCTCAAGCCCAAGAGTTTGAGGTTGCTGTGAGCAGTGACATTACAACTCTCTACTAAGGGCAGTGTAGTGAGACTCTGTCTCAAAGTAAATAAATAAATAAATAAATAAACTTAACCTCCCTCAAAAAAAAAAAGTGACCAATTCATTTATATCACAATGATCTCATAGACTTAAATACATTTGAAAGGTTTTAATCCACTGTAATCACAATCTTTATTGTAGTTCAAATTATTCCACCTTTGCACAATAAGATGTTCTTCAAGTTAGTCCTTCGGTCCTTTGAACATGACCCCAGGGCTCTGTGGTTTTCTGGCTGTCAGGTATGACAAGATAGTTTAATCTCATAGTGAACATTTCCTACACTGATATTTTAAGACTATATAATCTGGTCACTAGAGATTTTCAATCCTAACTGTGTTAATCACTGTTTATAAGATTGTCAATGTACAGAGCTAAATATATATATACATATATACATACATACATGTACACAAATAGTGTACAAGAATTTAGGAAATTCTGGACTCGTTAGCCTTATTTTGAGAAATCTACTTTTTTTATTAAATCATAGCTGTGTATATTAATGCAATCATGATTCAATTAAATCACAAATTAATGTACATTTATGCAATATAAAACGTGCTGGTTTTATATAACATTTAAATATTTTTTTCTTTTGTTTTTTACAGTGGTAAGACAGAATTTATTTACAAAAAAGAATATAGAAAACACTAAAGCTCCTGGTAGAGAGAAAGAGAACTCAAGTGGGGAGAGAAAAGCTCTCTCCATTTCTCTCCCAGTCTTTCCCTGTCTCCCCCTTTAGGCTTTTAGTCTTGGGGGTATATATAGGTGTATGGGTTCCTTGGCCACAAAATGAATGAACACAGTCCCTTCCGCAGGGCAAGGTGAATGAATGTATCAATGAAGGAACATTGTCCCTTCTGCAGTGGCAAAGTGAATGAAAGTATCAATGAATGAACACAGTCCATTCATGGAATTGAGGCCTAGGAAACTCACATAAAATTGACCTAGGCATAGGAAATGGGGGTTCCACATTTAGTCCTAAGTGTAAAGTGAAGGAGACACCAAGGCACAGGTGTCTCCTCGCAGTTGTCCAGCCTTTTTGGCTATTGGAGCCTCCGATGGGGGGTTGGAGGTCCCCCTCCTTGCCTGTCATCCAGCTCGCTGGTTCTTCAGCTGGCTGGTTCTTCAGCTGGCTGCCGCAGCACCGACACCACCAAGGAGGAGGTGGCAGGTCCGCCAGCTCTCCTGAGCTGGCTAGGGCGCCAAATGTCCTGCATCAATTCTCCCTCTGCGAGTAGAAACTAACTGCTGTTAGGGAAAAAGGGGGAAGACTCGATCTAACTGCTTCCTGCTAAATCGGGCGATGATAGAAGGAGCAGTTAGGGTTTCTCCAGAGGGAGAGTGATACAGGGGTTCATGGACTGGAACTGTCTTTATTGCGTGTGGCTTGATGACATTTCTGGAAAACATAAATCTGATTAGTATAATCAGTAATAGGCAAAGGTAGAACAGGGTCAGGTCAGAAGCACTTATTCAGTGATGCTAGAAGAAAACCATATTAGGATTTTTCTTGCTGTTTCCTAAATGATAACTTCAAACTTTCTTTTGGCTCACAAGTGTAGGTGGTCTGTGGTTGACTGTCTTCATTAGCTGCCTTCGTAGAAGATGGAGGGTTCCAGAATTTTACTTGTGAATGATGTATGCAGGAATCGACTCCTATAACTTTAACAGGTAGAGAAGAAGATAAGATAACAGGAAAGGGGACTTCCCAAGTTGGGGTTAGGAAAGGTGAATTAGAGGGAAGAGTTTTGATCATGACTAGATCTCCAGGAGGGAAAAGTTCTTGTTTTAGTTAGTATGTCCCTCCCCAAAAGGGGAGCAGGACTTTCAGGCATGATTAGGGAGGCATGAGAAAACAGCAAGTCATCCCAATTGCAGCTTAAAGGCTGGGAGAAAAATTCGGTAACCGGCTTTCCAGACACTCCCTGTGTAGTTATGGATTTGGGAGATAAAAGACCAGGGTTAGAGAGAAGTACAGAGAAGGTTGCTCCAGTGTCCAAAAGAAATTTTATTTCCTGGCGCTCCACTAAAAGGCAAACCTGGGGCTCTTGAGGGGTGATGACACAAGCTGGAGCCATGAGAATTTGCCCCAGGCACCCTCTGTCCAGTTTGGGCTCTGATGGGGTTGCTGTCTCAAGAGGCCTTTGACTCTGGGGACAGGCCACCCTCCAGTGGTCACCCTTGCATTCTGGACAGGGGCCAGGTGGTTTGCCCAGCCAGTGGTGCTGCTGGGGACAGTCTTTTCTGAAGTGGCCAGTCTGACCACATTGGAAGCACTTGCTTTTAGCTCCTCTGGTTTCCCTCTGCCCCTGAAAGTTGCTTATTTGTTGGAGTGCCATTACTAGAGCTGTCATTCTTTTCTGTTCCTTTCTCTCTTTTTCACTAAGGGATTTTTTTCAATGTGTTACC
>CAUYON010065057.1:0-22218 GCA_963573935.1 Arctocebus calabarensis
AAAAATGCAAAGTCTCCATCTTTTAAAATAATATTCCATGGTATACACATACCACAGTTTGTTGATCCATTCATGGGTTGATGGGCACTTAGGTTGCTTCCACAACATGCATTTTTTCATGTGTCTATAGGCCATGCACCTAGCTGTGTGTTTTAACAAAAATGTTACCTATGTGACTTCACAGTGGGGACACTAAAAGACCATGTGTCCCACATCTCCAGTGACATCCCTGAAACAAAGGCAGGAGCCGATCTCACAAGGCTGTTGCATTCTTCTGTGAAAGCTTGAAAGTAGGACCCCAAAGAGACCCAGTCCAGCCATTCTGGGACTTCAGGTGTGACCTTGGGGAATTTCATTGCAACAGGCTGCTGTATGTGTGAGCATGTGTGAGCTGTTTGCTCACCGAAGCAGCTCTGGTGACAGACACTGTTGCCTGGGTTCTACTGCTGAGGCTTAGAGAGGTTGAGTGCTATGTCCGCGGCCTTGCAGATGACAGGAGTACCTAGCATGTCATAGGCACTTCCTTGCATTGGAGAGAATAATGAGGAAAGCAAATTCCTCCCTCTCATGATTCTTTCATTTTAGTGGGAAGAATCAGATCAGCAGCCAGACTAATGGTCCCCATGTGTGACGTCACCTGGTGATACCTGCTAGGAAGGATGGCCTGTGAGATGGACAGGAGAAGGGTGTCCTCCTTGACAGCAGGCCATGCGGGAGGCCTCTCTACCTAACAGAGAGCAGAGGGAAGTGAGGGGTGAGCCATGGGTGTCTGAGAAAAGCTTGGGTATGTGCTGGGAGTTGTCAAGATGCAGCTAAGAGGCTGTGTGGCTGGGCAGATGGACGGGAGGAAGTGTGGAGGAGTCACAGTCGGGGGACAGCGTGGGTCAGTTCACACAAAGCCTTGTGGGCCTTGGCAAGGAATTTGAACTTTACTTAAAATGACAAGGAATGACACTGAAGGATTAAGAGCAGTAATGGATGTGACATGACTTACAAAGTGTACATATTAATTTTCTAGGGCTGCCAAACTTGATGGCTGAAAGCAACAGAAATTTATTCTTTTACAGTTCTGGAGGCCAGAAGTCTGAGATTCAGGTGTCAGCAAGGCTGTGTCCTCTCCAGATGCCCCCAAGAAGGATACTGCCCATGTTTTACAGCTTTGGGGGCTCCCAAAATTCTTTGGCTTTATAACTGTAATCTCTGCCTCCAGCTTCACAGCAAATACTCTCTTGTATCCTTGTGACACTTTTTCTCTCTCTTCTAAGGACATTTGTCCTTAGATTTAGGGCCCACCCAGAATATCTGGGGTGATTTCATGATCTCTAATTTAAGTACATCCACAACGACCTTTTTTCCCAAATAAGGTCACATCCACTGGGTCCAAGTGTTAGGATATGGACATGTCTTTTGGGGGGCAACCGTTAAACCCACTACACAAAGTAAAAAAGAACCCTACTCTCTGTTTTCTGGAGCATGACTCATAGGAGGTAAGCTGGGAGGGTGGGAGATGGGTGAGAGGACTCATGCAGTTACCCAGTGAGAGGTGCCGTGGCTTTGGCTGGGTGGAGAGCAGAGGGAGGAGCGGTGTGTACACTTCAAACATAGAACCAACCTTGGATGAGACTTGTGAGAGGAGAAGAGGTGACAAGGATTTCTACAAAGATGGGAGGAGGTGAGGCTAACTGTGGGAGAAGCACGTTTGCGGCAGTGGTGGCAATCAGAACTTCGTCTCGTGTCCACATACCTACTAACGTAGGGATGTGAAGTGAATAGCTGGATGCATCAGTCTGGAGTTTGGAAGGAAGGCTGGGGCTCTGGACATAAATCACCAGGTCACGGGTAGAACAGGGCTCTTGGTGGAGTGAGAGCAGATGGGGAAGGAGGGTCCGAGGATGGGGTCCTGGGTCTCTGGTCCTGATTGATCAGGAGGAAGAATGAGAAATCAGTAAAAGAGACAGCCGAGGAGCTGCCAGTGATTGGGAAACCAGAAGTTGGGATTCAGATGAAAATCTGACTGGACCCCAGCTCCCTTTCACCACCACCAGAGGGGCGGAGCTGCACATCATGTCTCTGACTCTCCACCAGTGGTCACAGGGCCTGGCAGGTGCCAGCCTTATGTTTGCTTGGTGGTGAGAAGGATCCCTGACTTGGCACCTGCAGCAGCAGCACCCAGTGCTACCAGCGGGGGCAGGATGGGGAGCGTGGAGAGTCAGTGAGGCCTTGACTTTCCTCCCATGGCCTGACTGACCCTAGGGTGGCCTTTCAGGAAGCCCTCAGCCTTCCAAGGCGGTCCCAGACAGAAAGGTTCAGAAAAGGGCAGTTAGACAGAGAGCCAGCTTGCAGAGCAGGAAGAGCTGAGAGGCAGAAAAGACGGGAAGCAGGTGGAGAAGGCGAGGCCCCGGTGCAGAGAAGCCAGGACTTGCGGTAGAGGCAGAGGATGGAGCTGAGAATGTAGCTCAGACCACACAGGGCCGTGGGGCTGTGGCTCTGGTGGGGATTCTACATCTTTTTGCACCTTGGTGTTCCCATCTGTTCGGTGAAGATCGGGTGACATGATGTAAGGGAAAGCACCTTGGAATCAGGAGGCATGGTGGCCAGGAGACAGGATCCTAAGTGGCAGCTTGGAGATTGAGGACCTACATGCTGAGGAGCCTGTGCTCATCAGTGCCTCAGCTCACCACTGAGGGCCACCGGACAGAGCTGGGCTCCTCCATGAGTGGTGCAGGCTGACAGCCTGGGAGCCTGGGAACGTGGCAGGATGCAGATTCTTAGGCCCCTTCCCAGGCCAACTGGAGTGGAAACTGTGGTGGGGCAGGGTGGCCAAGGTTTCACATGCCCTCCTGGTGCTTCTGGATCTAGATGAGCACTGAAGTGTAAGAGGGACGTTCCAGTCACCCCGCAAACTTTGAACATGATATATGTAAACTCTGCTCTCCACCCAAACTGACCCAAACCCATTGAATCTCCAGCAGTGAGCTGACCCAGGTGATTCAGATGCACAGCTCGGGCTAAGGACCAGTCAGGGGAAATGCAGAAGGGGGTTTTTGCCCAGGCTCACTGAAGAATCCAAGGAGAGACCAGGCTTGAGCCTCTGACTCTCTGGCCCAAGGGGCCTTTCCTCACTGGGAAGATGACAAGGTGATCAACAGCCTCCTGAGGAATTCCACACCCACAGGGCACATTTAGACACATCTTTGATCGGGAGTTTTGGTGCGTGTAAAATGTCCTCATCTCTGATTTTCTGCGACACGAATTGCCCTGTGGGCTTTGCAGGTAGGAGGAATTCACTGTGTCCATGACTTTCTGGACACCAGCAAAGAATTCTGAACCCAACCCTTTCTCTCCTCTATCCCCTGTCCGCACCCCTGACACTCCAAGGTCAGAACATGTACTGACTTTTTTCATGGGGCTGGGAGGTGATTTCGTTCTATCAGGAAACACCAGAAATGTCAGCACTCACAGAAAAGTGTTTGTCACAGGTGATAACCCACGTAGCCACTCAAGCACCACGGGACAAAAATAGGCAGAAGGAGCTTCTGAAATTCTTTAGGAGGCAGATAGGCAGTAAGTGGGCTTCACACTCTTTCCTCAGCATCCTCACACACCGTTAAGAACAAGCTTGGAACATGGCTCTTGGCGAAGCCAGACGTTATCCGTGGAGGGCTCTCATGTTCGGTCATGACCGAGTGGAACCAGCACATGGCCGCTCATTTCCCTTATCTTAGTATTGTCGCAATAATTTTGTGGCTGGGAATGTATTTCCACTCTGCAGCTATAGAAACTGAGGCTCAGAGGTAGCTTCTCCTATTTAATTGGCCAGTCAACATGTGCTATGTGCTGACCTTTGAGGGTTTGAGCCAAGCCGTGGGGTGGGCAGTGGTTTGGGGCAACCTGTGCATAGTCCACAGTCAAAGGCAAAGGTCAGTAGATAAGTAGCAGGTGGCATGGGTCTGCAGCAGTTTTTGGCTGTTGTCTCTTGCCCAGACCCATCCCGCGGTCTGTGATGACGGCTGAAGTCTGAGAACCACATTTCGCAGAACCTCTTGCTGCTGCTTAGATTCTGGCATCAGGAGGGATCAGGGGGAGTCTCTTGCTGGTTTTCCATTTTTCCCTCCTTTAGTGGAGACCTCCAGCCCGTCGAGGTCTGTGCCCTGCACTGTACACGCTCCAGACTGAGGAGGCCCCCGGGGTGTCAGGCCTGCCCGTGAGCCTGTGTCCTGCCCCACCCAGAGGTCCAAGCACTGACTGTGACTGTGCTGGCCCTGGCCACACACACGTGGCTGCCCTTCGTGGTCAGAGCACCAACCTCACGTGCTCCTCCTCTGAACTTCTAGATCCTGGTCTCCCATCCTCTTCTCTTTTGTGCTCCCAAACCTAGGGCTCGTAATGGCTTCCCATAAACACAAATCTCTAAGTAAACTCAGTGCTAATTTTTAAAAACCTTTTCATTTCAGCTTTTTCACACGTATGTAACAAATTCGTATTAATACTCTCAGCTTGGAATAACTTCTAGGTCCTCAGTGGACCCTGACTGATTCAGGTCCGCTCACCCTGGAGAAGGCATTCTTGGGAAAGAGGCAAAGCTGAGGATGGCAGAATGAAGATGCAGCCTGGTGAGAGAGGGAGGGAAGGCATGTGCAAGGGCCCTGCAGCGTGAGAGCCCTTGAACTTGCCAGTGAGATGATCCACTAGCTGCCTGGGCACAAGGAAGCTAGAGGTTGTGCTGAGGCCTCTTGTGCTGTGGGGGCCTGCGACCGGGCTGGGACATGGCTGTGCAGGGTGAGGGTGGGGTGCTGTGACCTGAATGACCTCTCTGGAGGTGCCCTTGCCTGCAGGTCACAGTAAAGATGTTGGTTAGGTTTTATTTCAAGGGTAGTGGAGAGTCATCTGGGATTTTGAACAGGGGAGCTCCAGGCTGTGATCTGTGTTTGGAAAGGGCTGTTTTGTCAGCATAGAGAGAATGCTCTGGTGTTGGATGTCTCTAAGAGGTGGTTCAGTGGTTTGTCCAGGAAGAAGAGGACACTGGAGGAACTGGAGGTCTGTGGGGCTCACTCTCTTTGGGCCCCCCAGACTCACTGGAGTGAGTCACTCACTCTTTCTGTTTGACCAGTCACAGCATGAGGAGTTTGGACCAGAGCAGGGGTTCCTTAGCTGGGGTTTGATCCTTCTGGTGCAGGCGGGGAAAGGCCCAGGGATGGGCATCAGGGGGCTGCAGAGACTCAGAGATCAGTGGCTGGGCACACATCCACGGGAATCCCACAGGGATCTCATCACGGCCCCTGCAAGGCTAGTAGCCTCAGAGCTTTAAGCCAATCATGTCAATAACTAGAAATGCACTCACAGCTCACATTGTTGCCAATGGTTTAAACTCTCTCACCTTTCCCGTGAGTAAGACGTATTTGTTTGTTTATTTATTTATTTAGAGTTTTTTGTTTTGAGACAGAGTCTCAGTCTATTGCCCAGGCTAGAGTGCCATGGCCTCAGCCCGGTTCACAGCAACCTCAAACTCCTGGGCTCCAGGGATCCTCCTGTCTCAGCTTCCAGAGTAGCTGGGACTATAGGCACCTGACAGGAAGCCCAGCTGAGTTTTCTATTTTTAGTAGAGATGAGGTTTCACTCTTGCTCAGGCTAGACTTAAACTCCTGAGCTCAAGGGATCCTACTGTCTAGGCCTCTCAGTGTGCTGGAATTACAGGTGTGAGCCACTGCATCCTCGCCAGGTAATGCATTTTTAAAGTGCTCCTGCTGGCTGTGAAAGTGAGGGAAGAGGGACCCTGACACCAGCTGCAGGCAGGTTGGCCTCCCTCTCTCCTCCTGTGAAGACTGACCTGCTCACTGTGGTTGCTGGAGGGCACCATGCCCCTTGATCGCCATAGCAGCCTGATGAGGTGACAGCCACGTGGCTCTGTGATCTGTCCAAAGGCTGCTTGAGGCCACCACATCCCCCTACTGTCTCAGAGACAGAATAGGAGCAGTTTTCAGGGAGCTCCTAGTGATGCCTTCTACAGCCCCAATCCCCAGCACTCCTGGACCCCAGCCCATACCTTCCTTGACACCTTATCCCATCTCCTGACTTTTCCAACACACGTGAGCTCACTGGAAAAACAAAATCTAGAATCATACTTATATCCTCAGCCACATGAATTGAGGTCACTGGGTCCAGTCTCTAAAGGGAAATGTAGCTTAGTGCTGCAGTGAGACTGGAAATTTCATTCCTTCCGGTAAAAGTAGGTCAGGCACCACAATATTTTAGGGCTGAGGTCTTTCTGTGCTGCCCCGACATCCCAGAAGGCAGGCAGCAGCTGGCTGCCCAGGTGTGCCCACCCGTCACGCCTGCCCGGCCTGCGGGCTCCATCCCTGAGCCGGGCTGGTGCAGAAGCTGTAGATGCCTTTCCGAGGACTCCCTCGTGCCCCATCTTGCTGGGATTCTTCAAATTTCTCTGTGGAAGCCCTTTATGGTCTGTGACCCTGGCCATCATAGAGCCAAAAAGACAGCAGATTTATGGCAGGCCTGAAGAGCAGCCATCCAAGGATGCATTTTCCTTGCTCTCAGCTGGTAATCTATTTTTAAATGATCTTTCTGTTATTTATGTGTCTCAGTGACGCCAATGGCTGGAGTAAACTGCTTCTTATCAGACCAACAAAACTAACCAGATTAAAGGGAACCCCTCGCCTGTCATCACAAGGAGGACTCAGATGTCTTAGAAGTGCAGCTGAACTGAGACATCTCCTTTTGTCCTGAACAGTGATGTGGCTCAGGGCAAAGTCCGTGGGCCTTGGGGTCAAACTCCTAGGCTGTCAGGGCAGCACCAGACATGCCCCTCGGGTTGCTTTCCACCTTGTAAAGCCGGGCTCATGACACCTGCTGCAGATGCTGACGGGTGATGGTTAAGGTTAGGGGCAAGTGGTATAAAACATCCAGCATGATTGATAGGCGATAAAAGCTACCTATGTGACTATTAATACCTTTCACTTTGCTCTCAATTCTCCTCTGGGAACACACACCTCAAAACCCAGGATGAAAAGTTCTTTGCATGGGGTCTGACCAGTTTCCAAATCTAATCTCAGTCAGCCCACTTGGAGTCTGGAACCCTGACGTTCAAATAACACGGGCAGGTAACTGGGCGAGGATGGCGGCTTGTTTCTCTCCCAGGGATGAAGATCCGCTTCCACTCCAGCGTAATTACAGTTTAGCAGGGCCTCGTCTGAGGCTGATGATTCGTGCAAGTACACAACTGTCTATTGTTCTCCTGTAGCTCGTTACCATGGTGATCTAATTAAAGAAGCACCCCATGCTGCCAGCCCATAGGTAGGGCGCTTGCAGCTCCTGGTGGCTGGGACGCGTGGCCGACCCCTCCTGAGGCACTTCCCCAAATTCTGACTGAGGGCTGGTTGTCCCGGATATGACCCAGAAAATGCTTTCATTTGGGGGATCAGCTGCGAGTTAAATGCCACTCCCTGAGTGCTTTCTGACAGAAAGACAATGAGTTAGGTGCTGTGGGCACGCTCTGGGACCTGGGGAAGTCACTTCACACGCTTCATTCTCAGTTTCCTCATGTACAGCCTGGGGGATAATGCCTGCTTTGCAGAAGAAAGACAGAGTCTGCGGAAGGGCCTTGAGAAGGTGGGGGAGTATGGCATCACCGCCATCCCTCTGCACGGCGGGGCCAAGGTGGGGATGAGGAGGAAGCCCAGGCCTTGCAGTCTGGCAGACCCAGGTCCAGATCGTGGCTCTGAGGCAGGGGGTAGCTGCCTCCTGGGATCTCTGAGCTGGCTATGAAATGGGGACAGTAGTCAGCTTGATACTTATAAACACGCAATGAGCTGTGTGACGTCCCTGGCACAGGCTTGGCACACGGTAAACTCTTGTAAATGTCAGGCCAATGGAAGGCCAAGTCAGTGCCCCCAGTGCAGGGTCCAGCGTGGCAATGCCTAGGTCTGTCACAAAGAGCAAGGGCTCTGGGGGAATTGTTTAGAGTTCAAGTCCTAGTGATTACGATACTGGACAAGTCACTTAATTTCTTCAGATCTTGCATCTTCTATGTAAAATGCATTTTAATAGTGATGGAACTGGGCTAAATGAAATACAATAATGGTCCATATTTACGATACACTGTCTACTGAACCAGAGGTTGCATCCACCCTCTGGCTGCAGTGCTCAGCTCTTCTATTTCCCAGGCATGTTCCCAGTGACCCGGCACTGTATATGAGTTGTCTTCTTTATCCTGAAACCCAGACCATAGTGTGAGGACCATTGTGAAAACCTTGGTTTTCAAAAGGATAGACACAGATTTGAAAAGGTAAAGTGACTTGCCCAAGGCAACACTGTGCAAGTGGTGGAACCAGGATTTGAGCTGAGGTGTTCTGACTGCCTCTCCCCACATTTCTTCTTAACCATGATCCTCTACTGCCTCTCACTGGATCATCACTGTACCCTGTGAGGCAGGCACCAGCATCCCCATTTAAGTTTATGAGTGGACAGGCCCAAAGAGAGGCAGTGTCTTGCACAGTGTTTAAAAACTGGCCAGTGGTAAGGGCAGGACCTCCCTGGGAGCCTCCCCTCAGACTCAAGGGCAAATGCTCTCCCATCTTGGGGCCGTGCACTAGCCCTCTGCAGCCTCACTGATCCTGGGTAGCTTATCCAGTTAGCCACCTGCCAACGTCTCCCCGCCTCACCCCTCCTCAACACTTCTCTTAGCCCCCAGAGTCCTTGTGAGTTGGGCAGTGTGTCTGGACATGTGCTACTGATTATGTCCCTGGCTCATCAAAGGCTTGGTCCTTTCCTTGTAGCCAGAACAGCTCAACACCTCATCCACCCACCACAGCCCTCATTTCCTTTTTATGAAGATTGGGGAGCAAAAACATTTCAAAGGCTACCAATTAAAGGAACCCTGCCATGCCTGTATTCACTCTGCACCTTTGGAGAGCCGGGGAGTTACCCAGTCAGTAGCTGACAGGCCAGCACACGTGGTCTTTGTATCCCTGCAGTGCTTCTCCTAGGATGCTGGCTCTCCGCTCTTCATCCCTAACGCCCCGTATTCAGCCCAGTTAGTGCAAGGGACAGGGCTATGGCCCCACCTGGTGTATTCCCAGCTGGTGTCTGCCAATCACATGTACCCACCAGTAGGCCTTTAATACTCCACAGCCAGACAAGCTCCTGGTCTTCCAGTGACAGCTTTAGTGAGGAGAAAGGCTGGGCTCTGCACACTGTATTGCTTACCTAAGCCAGATGGTCTTTCATCCCCCAAATTGCACACGAGTCTTCGCTTTCTATCCATCCCATCTCCACTACCCTCAGCTGAGGCCTTACCATCTTCCTTCTGGGATGTTCTAATTGTCACACTTCATCTCCCTTTTTCCACTCTAACCTCAATCCATCCTTTTTATGATCACCAAATGGATCTTCCACAGCACTTAAGTCTTTGCTGCCATATTTAAGGATTTTTTAGTGGCTCCCTGCTGCTCACAGCACAAAGGTCAGTCTGCCTAGACCGGCACACAAGACTATTTCTGAAGGGGTCTTTGTCTATTTTCCTGAATCTGCCACTCCCAAGTTTAGACTCTCTGTTTCAGCAACATGGAACAGCATGAAGTTTCCAGTGGACACCACATCCTTCTGCACCTCCATGCTTTTGTTTGTGCTGCCGATTCTGCCTGTGATGCCCTTCTAAGTTTTCCTTCATGAGACCACTTCTGCCTGCTCTCTGATGCACGGCCCAGTGGGTGAGAACCCACAGCACCCATGTTCATAGCCCAGCCTCTGGGCTTCTATTTCTGTTATTTTTTCTTTTCAAACAGACTCTCACTCTGTTACTCGGGTTGGAATGCAATAGCATTACCATAGCTCACTGCAGCCTTAAATTCCTAGGCTCAAGTGGTCCTCCTGCCTCAATCTCCCAACTATCTGGGTCCATGAGTGTAGTCACCATACTGAGCTACTTTTACAACATTCTGTAGAGACAATGTCTTATCATATTGCTCATTCTGGTCCCCGACTCCTGGCTTCATGAGAACCTCCTGCCTCTGCTTCCCAAAATACTAGAATTACAGGTGTGAGCCACTGGGCCTGGTCAGTATTGTTTTATACCATAATGACTTGATTGCTTATGTTTTTTTCTTCTACTAGACTGATGGACTCGTGAGAGTCAGTACGACACCTTACTCATTTTTCAGTTCTAGGGTCTCAGTTAGGTACAGACTCAGTAAGAGTCTGCTGAACTGAGCCAAGATTGAGTTGGCTGGAGGACAAAAGAATTGGTAGCACTCTGGAGAGACTATCTTACCTCTTTGAGCTCAACTGTGTGCTTCACTGATCTTGAGTAAGAACCCAGTAAAGGAGTTCATGTGCCTCTGCTTCCAAGGAGGCTGGCATTTGACAAAAAAGGGTGCTTGCCTGTGTGCAATTTTTATTATCTAACCTCAAACCAAGAATGGGATGAGACTGGCAGGATTCGGATCACATGCCTTAGTGCATGTCTTGGGATAAAAACACATTCTTCAGCACTTGCATTAATTTAGGCCGGAGCAGTTCTCCAAGAAAGAACCTCCATTCCTGGAAGGTGTCAGATTTGGGGCTCAACTCAATAAAATCACCATAGAGTGAGCATGCACCCAAGCCTACACAGTGAGGTGGGGGACTCCCCAGGAGACAGGATGGAATCATCCCTGATCTCTCTGCACACAGAAGCTCACTGTTCAGTGCAAGAGCAGAAGATGGCATACGCAATTAGAATACATGTGGATGGTGCTGTAATCCAGGGAAACCCGAGGGCTGCAGGGAGGATCCACGTCCAACTGCATGGTCTTGAGGAGAGGACTCCTGCATTCATTTTCAAAAGACTTCTAGAAGTAAAGCAGAGGTTTGGGCAGAGGGAGTTGCTGGTTGGTCCCCAGACTGTGTATGAGATACCCTGCTTCTCCGAGAAGCCACAGACAGCTGGGCTGCCCCAACACACACACCAAGAAGGCTTCTTTGCGTCTCTCAGTGAACCTTCAGTGTCCCTAATTGCCTGGCCTCCATGTCACTCTCTGCAGCACGGTCATTGCTCATGCTAATCCAGGACTCCAGCATGCTAATCCAAGGCATGCTCTGTGGATCATTAGTTTTAAAGTAAAGATCAAAATGGAAACATGTTGCAGCTATAGCTGGTGACGTGACATAAGGATAGGGCCATTCCTGGGTTCCAGGACAAGACTTGTCATAATACAAGCTTTCTGACCGAGCCTCAGTTTCCCCATATACCCAGCATATTCAGACTTTGTGGCCTTTTGGGAGATTTGATAAGAATCTCTTTGCAGCCGGCTTTCCTGCAAGAAAGCCCTCTCCCTGGGCTAGGCATCAGGTCCCGGCGTGGAGTGGTGGAGAGCCCGAGATTCTGGACTCTGGTGCTTAGTGCCAGGTGGGATGGCCACACCTGGATTTCCTGTGCCTGGCAGGCAGGGCCGTGGTGCAGTGGGAGCCCTGTAGCTCCGACAGCCACGACAGACACAAAGCCTCAGAATAACTGTGCAATGCACACAGGTCACGAAGCAATAAAACACCTTTTAAAATGTCATCTCCTGAATGGCAGATTCCAGCCAATAAATCCCCATGACCTGGAGGTATCTGGGGGTCAAACATTTGTAATACCGCCCTGGAACTGCCCTATACCCTGGAAGAGGAGCCAGTTTTATGAGTTTGCTGTTTGATGGTTGTCGTAGATGCTGGCGCTGCCACATGCACTGGGGGCTTGATGTGGGGACAGAGACTCAGCAACATCTTATAATTAGCCAATGTCCTGGGGAATCCTGTGTCAGCACCCACAGTTGGGGGAAAAAACAGAAGCTGCAGGTCTCCAGGGATCATCTCCGTAATCTTTAAAACAATGTGCCATCCATCTGGGCCAGGGAAATGCGGACAGGGCTGCGTTCTCAGAGAGTAAAGAAGAGAGACGAGATGAGGGCAGCGACAGAGAGAATCCTGAGACAGACTGCAGCTGCTGGGCCGTCACCTCCCTGCACTGTCACACAGCTCTTGAAGTGGGTGTGCAGCCTCCTTCACCCAACAGTGAGACACGGCCAGTCCTGGGCTTTCCAGCTCTTTCCTCCACTCCTTTCAGAAAGTGCCTTCCAGAGTGCTGGCCATTCCTCTCCTGCACAGAGCAGTCTTTTCACATGGGAAGGACGATGGTCATGCCTGTCCTTTTATAGGTGAACAGGCGGAGGCTTGGAGGGTGTAGAGGACTGAGTCGAACCAAACTTTGGGAGATGATTGGGTTTAAGGACAGCAGTGAGGCCAGCCTGAGCCACAGAGTCCTGCAGAAGCAGCCCTCTGCTACCACATTCGGGACTGTGGGTTCTCACAAATCACCAGTGTGGGGTGCTCTGAGAGGTACCCTTAGAACACAGGGGCTCATTCACCACCGGATACCCAGGATGAGCCAACAATTGACCATGGCTTCTCTCTCCAGATACTCCCCTTGTTGGAGCCCTTGGCCAAGTCTCATTGCCCACATGTCACCTCATTCCTGCCTGTGTGTCTTAAGACCCCCACTTCTTCTCATCCTTCTCATTCAAGAATCCTGCCTCACCTTTGAGGTCTAGTCTGAGCACCAACGCCTCCAGATAGCCCCTATAGATTCCCGCTCTCTGAGCCTTCCATGCAGTCAACTTCCAAATCCAAAAAGCACCCCCCCATCCATTTTCCCCCATAAAGAACTGAAGCATATAATAACTACACATAGTAATTTACATATATAGCATGTATAATTTTAAACCTCTTTTTTCTCTTCTGACTTCACACTGTCCTCATCCACCAAATTTACAATCTCTGCTCTGTGCGTATTGCATAGAACATCAGGGCTAGAGTGGTGGATGTCACTGTGAAGGCCAAAAAGAAAAGAAAAGGGGAAGCTGACTGCATCTTGGTGCTTGGGGACATGATAACATCATCGCAGTGCTTTATGTTCACTGCAGAAAATAATGGGGTCAATCTTCCCATTGGTGTCTGATTGTTCCTGTCTAATGGGTCCCCAGGGAGGAAAGCACTAACTTATTGGAGCAGCCGTGGCTTCACGTAATACTGAAAAGCTGTGAGTTATCAGCACATCCAATTTGGGAAAACATAGGCGACGCATATTCTTCCATCTTTCTGCTTCTCTCCTGATCACTGTCTCTTCACTTTGACCTGTAGCTCTTTGAGGGCTGGAACGTCAACCTTTGCAGAGTCCAAGAACCTGGCTCTCCATGGACCCAGGAGTCCTGGAAATAGTGCGTGCCTTGTCCGCTCTGTTGGGGCAAGCTTTTGTCGCTGCTACGAAAGCAACTCAGTGATCACAGTGGCCCTTCCTAGCTCAAGTGACTGGTGTGGGGATGCGCTGCAATTTGTATGTAAATGGCATGTGTTAAAGCTGACTTTGCCACAGGGAAATATTGATGCAGTCTTAAAAATAATGACCTAGCTAATTAATGGTGAATTATCACAGGGTTTCTGGAGAAGTCCTCAGGACCTTTTCACTCACAGCATCACATAAGCGGGATGGCCAAGTGGGCTGGTGCCTGCTCCAGGGGGTGGACACAGGTGCTGCGGCCTCGTCTCTTCTCTGTGACCTGCGGCTGTCAGGACACCAGGCACAGGAGCCACATGATGGGATCCCAGACAAAGCACTGCTTTTTAGTTCAGAAGGAAAATAAACGCGATGGACAGAGTCCACAATTTGGAGCCAGAAGGACCCACATTTTAGACTGAAGCTTGGCTCCGGACACGTTACTTAACCTTTTGTTAGCTCATTTTCCTCATTGGACATAAAATGCCAAACATCCAGAGTTAGATGAAAATGAACACACAGAGCTCTTACAAAGCTCCTCGAAAATATCAGGTGCCTAATCAAAGTTAGTCCACACCCCCAAACCCACTGTCTTTGACACTCACACAGTATAATTACCATGCGCTAGCTGATATCATAAAGAGTTCTAAAGGCAAACTCTGGACTTGTGTCCATCGCCAGTTCCTGGGAACTGCCTGGCCGACAGCTGGCCTAGAAGCAGAACTGTGAAGAGCCAGTGGGTCTCAGTGTGCAGAAGATTCCAAGTCAGATTCATCCTCCCAGGAAGCTTTCCTCCCTAGCCCGCCCCACCCTGAGCTCTCCCCACTCCATTTTATTATCAGCTCACTTTGCTTTTGTATTTTCAGTAAGATCATGAGTCATTTTGTGAATCTGGAATGGGTGTCAGCAAGCTCAGGTTCTAGGACAGTGACTGGGACAAGTCAGAGAAATGATATTGGCCTTTGTATCCACATGTGTAAAGTGGGAGTGAAATTACCTACCTCTTGGTTTTGCTGTAGGGATCAGAAGCGATCTCAGGGTGATGGCATGCAGTGCTCTTCCCAGGAGTCCCGCTGCATCTTGGTGGCCCCCTCGCCTTCCCTCATGCAGTCATCTGGGCAGACCGTGCTCTCCCGCTGTTCCAGCATCTCTGGCACATTTTGGGCCCTTCCTCGGGGTTCCTGGTGTTGCCCTTCCTTCAGGTACTTGCTCATTTTACTCGACTTCTCCTGAACTTCTCGGAACCAGCTGAGCTGCTTTCACTATAGAAGCTCTCCCTGATCCCTCTGCTGCCAGAGGCCAGAGGCCGCTGTTTTTGAGGACCTGTCTTCTCACACTCCCATGAAGCAGAGGTCAGCTGGGGAGCTTAGACATGGAGGAGTGAGACCTCCTGGCCCACGGCAGGCTGTACATAGCAAGTGCCTTGAGGTCCCCACCATGTGCCAGCTTCTCTGGTAGGCACTTTGGAAATGTTTCTCATTCTCAATAGTCAATGCTAAAACTCCGTTTCACCAAGGACGACGTAGGAGGGTAAAGGTGAAGTCATCTGCCTACGCTTGTGGCACACAGAAACAGGGGACCAGGTGGACTCCGGGGTTGAACCCCCATCTGTCTGGCCCCAGAGATCAGCTGCACGCAGCAGGACAGTGTGAGCTGCCAGCGCTGCAGGAGGCGTCTTCTGCAGACAGGAGGATGCTCCCGCTCACCGTGGGCAGACCTTCAGGAGAGGGGTGTCCCAGAACCGGAATGGAAACCATCGCCAGGGGCTGCTGTGGAGGGCACTCTGGCAATCACGAAATCAGTGAAATAAAAAGCAGCTCTCTCCTCTGACTGTTCGCAGAAGCATATTCTCTGACTGTGGCTCGGTGGCGAAGAATCCCTCTCACTCTCGCAGCCTCCATGTCTCTGCACTAAACCTCGAAAGCTGATGGAAAGGGGAAACCTCATCTCCCAGATCTCAGGCCGGGGGTCTGCAGAGGAAGCTGGCTCCCCCTGTACCCGGGCTTTCGACACCCACTGGAGTGGCACCTGGGGTGGGGTTCCCTGCTTGCCTGCCGAGTGCTCCATCTCCATCTCTGGAGGGTCCCCCAAAGATGAGGCCCCTCCGGGGGGGCTTTGGTGGGCCTGATTGCATGACAAACACCACACATATTGAAACACTCTGGCAGTTCCCCGGTGCTCCCAGTCAGAGGCCTGACCTTTCTGACCTCAAACATCTTATTAAAGCCCCCAGAGCCCCACGTCTCTGTGCGGGAGAGAGTGAAGCAACTCTTGGACTCATTCTCTTCCCTAATTCATTCAAGTAAGCCCGGCTGAGTGGGGCCTGGGCCTTTGATGTTAAAGGCCCCTAATTGGAAGGAAGTGAAGTGTTAGCCTGTCAGCCTTCTAGTCTCTCATCAAATACTTTAAGAGGTGCCCACACAGTGCCGCTCTCACACTGGTGCCGGGAAAGCCCGGAGTGGACTGCTTTTCGTTAAAATGTTTAAAGTTTGCATCTGTCTAACAGACAGTTCAATACAGATGTCACGGTTCCCGGTGGGCTCTCTCCCCTACCCCTGGCTGGAAGGACCCTGTCCCTGGGCCACAGTGCTTGCCCACGGGAGGAAGGTGGCGGCAGGAGCTAATTACCAACTCCAGCACAGGCCTGCGAGCTCCTGGCTGGGCCTCCCTCATGGAGCCCCTTTGATCTCCCTGTTTGGAATTGTGTCACTCCCCAGGAATGCGCTCCCCCCAGTCCAGCATCCCAGAGTGTAACCCTTTCGTAGCACCTCTTCATTTTATAGTCTGGGTGGTGGAGCATGGAAAGGGAAAGTGACTTGCCCGTGTCTTCCAGGGAGCTGGTGGTAGTGCTGGGTCCATGAGCCAAGGCTCTGACCCCCAAGACTGTGGGATTCTGCACAGACCTGGCCGCCTCCCTTTAGGAAGCGAAGAAGGTTGTGACTTGACTAACTGCGATCTAAGAAATGGAGTTTGTATAGAATGGAATTATGTTGCCTGGAGTCATGGACAATAGGCCTCATGAAGCCTCCCCAGTTATGTAGGGGGGTTACTGGGTGCAAAGGGGCAGGATTGGCTCTTGTCCTGGTGAAGCGAGCCCTGGTTGAGAGGGGGCATGCTCTGAGCCACCATACACTAGAGAGAAAGGAAGAGGGAAAGAAGACAGAGGGTGGGAGACAGAGACAGGAGAGAGAGCAAAGGGAGGAGAAGGGACCGAGAGCCTGGCGTCAGCCATGGCCACTGGGGGTGGAGCAAAGGCCAAAGATAGCAGAACAAGGCACACATTCTCCAGGGTGAGGAAGGGCGTGGGGAAGGAGAGGCGAGCAGGCCATGGCCCAAAGGTGTCAACAGTGATCTGTGAGGCACTGCTCACTCACTTAGGACTGGGTGGGACTCTGAACCAGCATCCCTTACACCAGGGTCCTGCCCAGGGACGCATTTGCAAGAGGAGGGGCTGCCAGGCCAAATGCAGACTGAATGCTGCTGCTCCTGCTCCTGTGCTCACATTGGTGCTCATATTGGTGCTCACAATGGTTTCATGACCTCACTAACTTTGTAACTGATTTCTTGTGGTTGACAAAGAAGGCTACAAAATTCCTACTTCATGGGGTTCATAAGGTCCCTATAAGGGCCATTGGGATGTAGTAGAAAGTGTTGCATATCTAATAAATACCAAATAAACTTAATTTCCAACTTTTTTTTTGCAGTTACATCGTAGATGATGAACTCTTTTAAGATGCCCTTCAAAAATCTCAATGAAAATATAAAACATTGAGGCTCGGCGCCTGTGGCTGAGTGGGCTAAGGCACCAGCCATGTACACCTGAGCTGGCGGGTTTGAATCCAGCCTGGGCCCGCCAAACAACAATGATGGCTGCAACCAAAAAAAAAAAATGGCCAGGCATTGTGGTGGGCTCCTGTAGTCCCAGCTACTTGGGAGGCGGAGGCAAGAGACTCACTTGAGCCCAGAAATTGGAGGTTGCTGTAAGCTGTGATGCCACTGCACTCTATCTAGGGTGACAGCTTGAGGCTCTATCTCAAAAAAAAAAAAAAATATATATATATATATATATAAACATTGAAATATGAAACAACATAACTCAATTCAATTCATCCTTGGTCCTGAGGCCCTCTTCCAATTTTATAAATAAAATTGATTCTTATGCTTTTAGGGAATTTATTCACTTATTCATTCATTCAGAACATACTCTCATGCTCCTGTTGCAGGCCTGGATTGGCATATTTCATGTTCCATTTTCTCTCCAGTGGATTTTTGTATCATTACTGTCTCCCTAACAGAGAAAGGGAAGAGGTAATGTTCTTCAAGTGTGAGAATTAGAATTGGACCCTCTGGTGGCTGCTGACTCCACCTCACTGGACATGGTTACTATTTCAGACCGTAGTTCTGTTCAACAGGGTGGGACACTCTGGCCATAGAGCGCTTCTAGTGAGTAACACATTTGACCACACTTCAGGCTTGGGCAGGGTCATGACTGGCATTAAGAGAGAAGACTGAGATGAGCTCTCTCATCAGAAAGGCCCTCAGCTCAGCTTACTTTGTTAGACCTGGGGTTTGAGAATAGACTTGAACTTTGCTGTGTTTTAAGATCTTCTACCAAGATCTTAAAATCTAAGGGTTTGAAAACAGGCCAGAAAAGGCCAGATGTCCACTGGGGGAGAGAGATGCAGGAAGACAGCATTGACCTCAACCAGCTTAGGAGATCCTTCTATCTGACATAGATCCACCTTGGACCAGCCCATGACATTTCCATGAAGAAATTCCCAGAGCAAAGTGCCTGTTAGCAAAGTCTGCCTGGGTGCAGGCAGGTTGAGAGCAGTCTGACATAGTGGCCAAGGCCCCATGGGGAAGCCACAGGCCTGGTGTAGGATCCTAACATACTGCATGCATGTTTCCAGGTCGTTTAAATGCTTTGAACATTTCTAAAATGAAGCTATTATGGTAGATTAGCCATAAGAGCCTTTCCAGAGTAAACGCCTCATGATATTATGAGAGCAGCAGAACACATGGGACAGTTTAATTATCATTACTAAATATAATAGTCCCCAGGTTGCCAAGTGTTTGAACAAAAACAGAAAGACAAGGCCCTGTTGCCTACATGTGTAAAGTTCCATGTCATTTTCACACACTGTTCCATCTAACTATCCCACATCAGTGTCTCCTAACCTCTATGACAGATCCTGGTGATGATCATGCACAGTTGGTATCATCGCCACCTTCCCCAGGTGAGGAAATGAAGGCTGAGAGAAAAATGATCAGCCCCTGATTTCACAGGCACAGAATCTGAGGGCTGGCGCCCACTGTCCTATCCCAAGGTTTTCGAGCAGGAGCTGAGGAGAGCGGCCATCAGATCGAATCTTTCCCTGCCTGTTTGCATGTCATCAAAAAGAAAAAACTAGGAGTTATTCTTTTCTTCACAGTAACTGTAGGGAGGTCAGATGCCTTTCTTGCAGTTGTGAATCCATTGAAATACTTTAATCTGATTGAATCCTTTCATTCTAAGACTTTGATAAACTAAAATTTCTGTACTAAGGCAAAACCAAACTCTTTTCAAATGAAAAAGAACCATTTCTAAACAATTTGATTCCCACTTAACGGACCTTAGCTGGGAATCTTCTTTGGCCCCTCCCTAATTGTCTAATGAATGCAGTATTAAATTGACACCCAGCAAATGGGAGCTGAACTGTGTGCTAACAGTTTGGGCAAGCTGAGAAGAAGTGTAATTTCTCTGGGTAAGCCAGATGGGAGGAGAGAACAGGAAGGGATATATGCATGCTAATTTGCAGTTTGACGAACTCTCTTTGTAAAAATAAACACTTTTGCAGAAGCCTAAGGAAAGCAAATGTCATCCGTTTCATATCACACAATGCCTACTCGTAGATAGCGAAAACGTGCTCATTTCCAATTGCATTTTATAATGAGTCACATTTAATGAAAGCAGGGAAATTGGCCTCTTTATACTATCATTGCAATATTGACTGTCAGGTGCAAAGAGACTTGGGCTGAACTAAGAGATTCGCCCAGCCATTGTGTTGGCTGGACTGGCCAGAGGCCCAGGAGACTGAGCAGCACTCTGCTAATGCAGTTCACATACCAGGGACACAGTGTGGGGAGGGAGCATTACTCTGACCTGCCTCCTCCATCAGGTCTTGAATGCCTAGTCTGCAGGAGAGGGAAGATTTGCTGCATCCAATCCCCAGGTATCCAGCAGAGGCTTTAGTGGAATCCACAGTCACAGATCAAGGGCAATGACTACCTTGGTGCTGTAAGATTTTTTTCCACTTCCCTCTCGGTAATAGATACAGAGGTGTGCCACCCAAATCCTTCAACGAAGGACTTGTTGCCACAGTGATTAGGACTGAGGTCAACAGACACTGTCTAGCTATTTTAAGGTCTACTATAGCTTAAAGAGAGAATAGCCTTGTTCAAGGCTACATGCTTTAAGAGCAGCCTGTACCAAGCGCTTGAGCAAGGCAAGAGGGATGTGGAGGCCCAGCCGTTACAAGCTAGCTTGAGGCGCTCTGAGGGACAGTACTCTCTCCAGGAACCTACTAGGTGGTGGAGGCTCTGCTGGGCTGGCCTCACAGTCGATCTCTTGCTGCTGCCTAATCCTGCCTCCTTCTCCTTTCCTTCATACACATTGATCCCTAATAAATGCCTTGCCCTCCCAAGTCCCTCTCAGAGTCTGCTTCCAGAGTACCCAATCTAAAGCACTGTTTCTTGCTTGTTCTGCCCTTGTTTTCTGTAGGGATTTGCAATAAAATCCCATAAAATAAAGGAAATCTTGAATTGGCCAAAGGGATATTAGCCAAAGTGGAGAATGTTTTGTTCTGCTTGAACTCTGAGACTTGAGCTAGGAATTCTACTACTGGATGACTTAGGATCCTTCCAGTACTAAGGAACATTTTGTGCGGTTGTGTCTCTGCACAGACCTGACTGCCCAACTGATACAGCAGAGACCAGGCTGTTGGCAGCATTAGGAGTTAACTCCTAACACTCAGGTGTTAAGCAGATTGCTCTGAGTTGAAGCCTGAGAGGACATAGGCAGATTAATCTATATAGCTTGGACAATTTGTTCTGAGTGTATTGAATTAAGGGCAAAGACCAATTCAAAGTGAAAATAGCCTGGTAATTTTTATTGCCAAAAAACAAACAAACAAACAAGCAAAACAATCTAATTCCCTTGGGGGCAGCAGATCCCCTAAATGGAATTGAGCTCTTGGCCCCCACAACAAACTGCCCTAATAGTCACAGCCACAGACTGCAGTGTCAATATTGCATAAGTGTCACTAGGCATATGGGCAAGTGGGGGTGGTGCTGACCTAGACAGAGAATTAACACCATTGCAAAATTCCCAACACATGTGGTCTAGGGAGCAGTCCCCATATGACCCTACATATCCCCATAAGAGTAACAGGGAACCTCTTTAAGTAGCTCTCATTAGGATAAGCAATTCAACCATCCATAGTTGTGCATGGACCCATTCCATTATATGCACAGATATTTTACGGAAACAAGCTCAGGCCTTTTCCAGAACACAAGAAGGAAATGCTATGGCTCAGTATTTACATGAAGCTAATTGTTATTTTGGCTTTCTCTGTGGCTTAAAAAGATAGCTCATAATTAAGGCTGAAGTGTCTCAACTGCCACTGGCAGGGCAGAGCTTCAGACCCAGGGGCAGAGGAAGTTTGTTAACTCAGAAACTGGCAAAACAGGAATTATTAGAAAACAGACTGGCATCTAGTGATTAGAGGAGAGTGGACCCTAAATTGAAAGCAGGAGACAAAACCACCATGGACTTTTTCTGCTAACCACAGGGTAGGATGCAATTTCAGCTGAATTGAAACAAGCAAGACTTAAGAATGGAGGAAGATTAAAGATAACTCATTTAGGGACGTTCCAATGGTCCTGATTTGATACTTGATGGTCCATTAGAATTCTTGGAAATTATAAAAGAAGAAATATATTGTTTCCAATTACCAAGGGTCATCAGGCAAAACACCTTCTGGCCTGCCTTCCTGGTGGCCATTCTGAGCATACATCTCTATTTTCTCAAAGACTTAGAAATGCAGATTGCTAAAAGAAATAGAGATTTCAAGATGTGCCTGCTGCGTAGGATGTCATAGATGAGAAAACTAAAATCTGAAAGGTATGGGACTTGTCTATGTTTACACAGTTTCCTGGTTCTGAGGGTGGGGAGGAAGACCCAGGCTTTCTACTTTCAACCCCATGACTTAATAATACTTATGCTTGGGATTTTCAAGAAGCTAAGCAAAAAGAATCTCATTATGCATCTGCACTTTCTCTAGTGCTACAGTATGCTATCCAGAAGCTTGAGCCCTTTGAAACACATGAAACGGTGCCTGTAGGCCGGATGCAGTGGCTCATGCCTATAATCCTAGCACTCTGGGGGGCCGAGGCAGATGAATTGCCTGAGGTCATCGGTTCAAGACCAGCTTGACCAAGAGCAAGACCCTGTCTCTAAAAATAGCTGGCTGGGCCTTGTAGGGGGCGCCTGTAGTTCCAGCTACTCGGGAGGCTGAGGCAAGAGAATCTCTTGAGCCCAACAATTTGCGTTTGCTGTGAGCTATAGCACCATGGCACTCTACCAAGGGCCACAAAGTGAAACCCTATCTCAAAACAAAAAAACAAGCCCCAAAAGAAACACCGTCTGTATACCCAAGAGCAAATTGGGGTTGGGGAGTGGAGAGTGGGAGTAGGATAAGCGATCACTGGTGGCTTACCTTGTCCTCCTATCTACCTTACCTATTATGAACTCTGGTCTCACTTTGTCAGGGAGCTATAAAGAGGATCAAGTACCAACAGATGTATGTTACATCAGGAGAGAGTTCTCAGCCGCAGTATGAATCTGTTCTCTCTCCTTTTTTTTTTTTTTTTTT
>CAUYON010065058.1:0-34838 GCA_963573935.1 Arctocebus calabarensis
GGCGCCTGTAGTCCCAGCTACTAGGGAGGCTGAGGCAAGAGAATCGCTTAAGCCCAAGAGCTGGAGGTTGCTGTGAGCAGTGTGACGCCACGGCACTCTACCCAGGGCGATACAGTGAGACTCTGTCTCTACAAAAAAAAAAAAAAAAGAAGAAGTAATGGTTAGATATTTTCTGAATATGATGAAAAATGTCAACTCTTACATCTCATAATCACTCCTATCTGGAAAAGAACAAACAAAAAGTACACTCTAGAGTGGTGCCTGTGGCTCAGTGAGTAGGGCGCTGGCCCAATGTACCGAAGGTGGCAGGTTCAAAACTGGCCCAGCCAAACTGCGCCATAAAAGTAGCTGGGCATTGTGGTGGGCACCTATAGTCCCAGCTACTCAGGAAACTGAGACAAAAGAATGGCCTAAGCCCAAGAGCTGGAGGTTTCTGTGAGCTGTGATGCCACGGCATTCTACTGGGGGTGACAAAGTGAGACTCTGTCTTTTAAAAAAAAAGTGCACTTTACCATATCATGGTCAAATTGCCAAAAATCAAATACAAAAGGAAAATCTGGAAAGTAGAAAACAAGGCCATGTTTTATGTTCAGGGGATCAATAAAAATGGCTACTTCTTATTAAAACAGCAATAGAATATAATTTTTAAGTGCTGAAAGAAAATAATTAAGTCCTTCAAGAATTCCATATTCGACAAAATACTTTTCAAAAATGAAGCCAAAAGAAGGAAGTTTCAGATACATGAAAGCTGGAAAAATTTGTCATGAAAGGAAATGCACAACCAAAAATGAAAAGAACATTCTTTAGGCTAAAGGAAAATTATACCAGAGGGAAACCTAGATCCTCACAATAGAGTGAAAGTGTCAGTATGGAAAATATGGAGGAAAATAACAGATGTTTTAAATCTATTTTTAATTTCTTTAAAAGATAATTGATTGCTTAAAAAATAATGCAATGTGGGCTTTATAGAACATGTAAATGTAAAACATATGGCAGTAATAGCCCAAAAAATGGGAGAATAGTAAATGAAGTTATAATATTTCAGCATAGCAAACTAGGATAAGCTAAGAATGCAAACTGAAATCCCTAGAGCAATCACTAAATATTTTTTAAAAAAGAATTACAGCTAAAAAGTCAATAAAAGATATGAATAGATTATTAAATAAGTACTTAATAGAAGTCAGGAAAGAAGAAAAATTAAAAGAAAATATTTGGGCAAATAAAAAAATATTAAAATGTAAATTTAAACACAGCAGTATGAATAATGTCATTAGTTGTAAATGGAATTATAGGTTCCAATTAATAGTCAAAATTGTCAGACTGGGGGGAAAAGCAAGACCTCACTATATGCAATTTATACGAAATGCACTTTAAACTTAAATACGCAGATGAATTAAAAGGATAGAAAAAGCTGTATCACACAAATGTCAATCTTAATAAAGTGGAAATGGTTACATTAACATTATTGAAAGTAAAATTCAAAGAGTTTTATCAGAGAGATAAAGAGGAAAATTTCATAATAATGCAAAAGTCGATTCCCAGTGGAAAAAAAGACAAGTCTAAATTTGCGTGACTTTAGTAACTGAGCTTCAAAACATATAAAACAAAAATCGAGAGATCTAAGATGAACAATGAACAAATCTTAAACTGAAACCTTAGTTGAGAAATCTTGATATAGACAATAGATTAATGAAGCAGAAGAATCTATACGTAGACTGAGACATTTGTTAAAAGATTTATTTTATTTTATTTTTTAATTTTATTTTATTTTACAAAAATGTTAAAGCTGTTCTACAGAGAAAAGAATGTTTTAACAAATGGTGCTGAAAAACTGGATATGCATCTGGAAAAAAATAAACATCAATCTCCTCTACCTCTTACCATATATAAAAAGTAACTTAAGATAGATCTAGGCCTAAAAGTAAAAGGTAAAATTATAAAGGGTCTAAAGTAAAACTTCTTTATGGCCTTAGGATAGGCAAAGATTACTTAGACAGGACACAGAAAACACAAGCATTAATCATAAAAGAAAAAAGGTGATAATTTAGACTTCATTAAGATTTATTAGATCTGAGGCCAGGCTCAGTGACTTATGCCTGTAATCCTAGCACTCTGGGAGGCGAAGGCAGGTGGATTGCCTGAACTGAGGAGTTCAAGACCAGCCTGAACCACAACCCCTGTCTCTAAAAATAACTGGGTGTTGTGGTGGGTGCCTGTTGTCCCAGCTACTTGGGAGGCTGAGGCAAGAGGATCACTTGAGCCCAAGAGTTTGAGGTTGCTGTGTGCTATGACACCATGGGCCACAAAGTGACTCTCTGTCTCAAAAAAAAGAGATATTTGTTGTTTCTACTCATCAAAAGACAATGTTAAGAAAATGTTTGAGGAAGCTAAAGACTGTAAGAAAATATTTGCATTACATACAGCTCACAAATGATTTGCATCCACATTGCTATGTTAAATATGGTTTGTCCCTACCAAAACTCATGTTGAGACATGATCCCAAATGTGGCTGTGTTGGGTTGCCTTTAAGAGATAAGTAGATTGTATTAATATTTTTCCTGGGAGACTGGGCTTGTTCTCTCACAGATGGATTAGTTTCCATGAGAGTGGGTTGTTACAAAGTGAGGTTGCTGAACATGTTTACCTTTTCTGCATGTGCCTACTTTCTCTTCCATCTCTCTATGATGTTTTGACATGACCCTCAGCAGAATGCAGGTGATCAATTTTGAACTTCTCAACCTGCAGAACTGTAAGCTAAATAAACCTTGTTTCTTTAAAAATTACCCAGTCTTCGGCATTGTTTTAGCAATAGGAATTAGACTAAGTTACAGACTACTAGAACGACCAAATTTAAAAAATGTTAAGACTTGAATGGACTCTTCACAAAAGAAAATATACAAATGATAAGCACACATGAGAAAAAATGCACAAAATCAGTAGTCAATAAGGAAATGAATATTAAAACCACAATAAATATTACTATATTTCCACTACAATTGATAAATGAATGTAATTAAATAGATATCACCAAATGTTGATTGAGGCTGTTGAACAGCTGAAACGCTTACATATTGCTGGCAAGATTGTATAATGGACAGTCATATTGGAAAGAGAGTTCAGCATTTTCTTATAAAGTTAAATATATACCCATCCTCTGACTCAGTAATTCCACTCCTAGATGTCTACCCAAGATAAATGAAAACATATTTTCACTTGTATAAGGACTTTTACAAGAATGTTCTTATCAGATGTATTCATAATAATCAGTGTGTATCATTAAGAAAATAAATAAGTAAATTGTGATATATTAATACAATAGAATATTACTCAATGATAAAAAGGAATGGACTTATTATTTACACAAATACAAATGCAACTAAAAAATATTGTCAGGTGAAAGTCAGACACAAAAAATTATAATTCCATTGACAATGAAGTCCTAGGATGGAGAAAATAAGTCTTTGGAGACAGAAATCATAATAGTAGTTGCCTTGGAGGGGAGGGTGGGAGATTGACTAGGAAGAGTCATAGGGAAATTTTTTTGAGAAATGGAAATATTCTGTACCTTGAAAGGGGGATAAGGAGAATGTATGTATACATTTGTTGAAACTCAGAGAACGTCTAAATGTGAGCATTTGATTATATATTTTATACTTTAAATTTTTAAGAAAAATTTTGTTAAGTCATACAAGATGAATTAAATACATGGAAAGACAAATCATGCCTTTTAGATACTAAGACTTAATGGGACTTACCTATTTTTCCCATTTAATTTTCAACATTTAATGAACTCCAATTTAAAAATATCAACAGAATTTTATTTTGGAAATTGGGAAAATTATATCAAAATTTGCCTGGAAATATAAAATATTAGAAAATTTCTAAAAAGCAAGAATAATGATGAGGTTAATATTTACAATGCGGATGGATGTGGTGACTCACACCTGTATCTTAGCACTCTGGGAAGCTGAGGTGGGTGGGTTGTCTGAGCTTGAGAGTTCGAGATCAGCCTGAGCAAGAGTGAGACTTCATCTCTACTAAAAAGAGAAAAATTAGCCAGTCATTGTGGCAGGTGCCTGTAGACCCAGCTACTTAAGAGACTGAGGCAGGAGGATCACTTTAGCCCTGGAGTCTGGAGTCTGAAGTTGGTGTGAGTTAGGCTGACGCCATGCATTCTAGCCTGTGAAATAGAGTGAAACTCTGACTCAAAAAAACAAAACAAAACAAAACAAAAACAACAAACTCCTTCAAAGCTGCCACAGTTTATGTGGTCAGAAAATTAAGATCGCGAACTTGTCCTAGCACATCCTACATACTTCATCGCTGAATATCACTGTGGTCACCTTTGAAGTACTCCCCTTGGGAGGGTATTAGTCAGTGCCTAGTCCACCCTTCAAAGCAATTTTGGAACTTCCTTTTAATATTTCCTTTATCTTTGAGTAAAAAATAAAGTCATTGGGAGCTAGATCAGGTGAATAGGAAGGGTGTTCCAATACAGTTATTTGTTTACTGGCTAAAACTTCCTCACAGACAGTGCCACGGAAGTTGGCACATTGTTGTGATGTAAGAGCCATGAATTGTTTGCCAAGAGTATACATTGAGTGTGTGTAAAATGGGCTTTTGTATTCTGTATTTCTAATAAGTTCTTAGGATACATGTGCTGCTGAACACAACCCCCTAGTTTAGAAGGGTTAGAGCTTTGGTTTCAATAGTCTAAAAGTTGAGTATAGGGAAATAACACATTACCCTGTTTATCATCAGGAATAATAAAGGTAATACATCCCCTTGGTAAAAGAGAAAAAAGAGACTATAATTCTGCATCATAATGCTCAGAAACTGCTATTTCTATTCATTCATTAAGTTACTAAAGAAATACTGTTTATGAGTCTGTTTAGCACAGTCTGCCAAGACCTGTGCTAAATTCTGTGGAGTTCAAGGAGATCTTGTTTTTAGCAGGCTTGCTATCTGCTTTAAGAGGCATCAACAGGTAACTGTCTTACTATGTGGTAACTATAAAGACAGAGAAGTTCATTAGGATACTCTGTAGGCGAGCATGATGAGGAGCAGTTTTTCTCCTAAGATGCAAGATCACAGAACTACCAGCAGAGAAATTATAAGTTGGTTCTTATAGATACTGTTAACTAAGGTGCCTTGAGGCATGGGAGTTTAAGTGGGAGGAAAAACTGGCTGGCTTCCTCAAACTTTTCCAAATCACTGGCCATCCATCAGAGTATGGAGAAAACAATAGCTAACATTTACAGAAAGGCAGCTATGCCCCAGGCAGTGGTGGATTTAACATGATTTACCTCATTTGATCCTCCCAGTGTCCCTATGAGGTGGGTGCCAATTAAAGTCTCAGTGTAAAAATGAGAAACCTAGGGCTTAAAGAAGTTGCTCTTTTGTATAAGCCAGTGAAGGTTGGGATTCTGTTGCAATAAAAAAAATTTTAATTTATTTATTTCCTAAAATAAATCCAATCAGTGATATTTTCTGTTTAGAAAACTATAAATTTCCTATTGCCCATAAAGATCTTTCCCCTAGGATGTAAAAGCAAAGGAGAATAGACAAAGGCTGTGCTATTGTGAGGGCTTGTGCTACCAATGGGACTGCATGTGGGTTGCCCATGGGTCATAGGTTATGTAACTAAAATAGTAAATCGAAGAAACTCAGAGCAAATCTAAATCCATGTCAAGGTAGATGTTCCAGCCGGATCAAGTGACTGCAGACAATAAACAGAGAGAAATGGAAATGAGAAGAAACTAGACCTGAGCAAGCACTTGAAGCAAAAGATAGGAGGAAAACTTCAGGTTACTGGGATAGAGTGAAAGGTGTTCATTCCCAGAAGATTCTCAGTGAAACGCCCAAGCTTAGGGATTTTCAGTTTCCTCAACCTTGGGTTCTTTTCTCTGATTTAAATGATTTCTCAAGACAACAGATTTCACTTGCAATCAATGTTTCCAATAAGGTCTCACTCTGTTAAATGCACATATTTCCAATGAACAGCAGGAAGAATAGGTGACATTCTTGGGGTCTTAAAAAGCACTGTTGGCTACATCCTTGGCCAAGCAAGGAGAAAGCTCTCTTGGCTTGGATAGTCATTCGTCATCTTCTTCCTCCCATCTCTTGGAAATGAGTTCCAGAGCATTCCCAGTAAAGGGATCAGGGTGAAACTTGCCCTTTTCCCCCAGGTTGGTTCGCTGAAAAGACTACCTCACAGTTATGGTAGATTAATAAGAGAAAGGTTTATTTTGAAATACCATGCACATGGGGGGAACCATAAAAATAATTTCCCAAACTCTCAGTGATACTCAGTGGCTTTTAAAGATGTCTTTGGGAGGGAGAGAGAAACTGGAAAGTATAAGTGTAGCAAGTTGTTGCTGGGGGGGATGGGTAGATGGAGGGAAAACAGATTGATTTATAAATTAACCTGAGAGACAAGTATAGTACTTCAAATGACCTTAGGGCCAGGTCTATTAGCATGTGATAAGGAGGTCAGTAGCCTTTTCTGATTTTAAATTGGGTTACTCAAGTTTTATAGAGAGGCCAGTGCTTTCTGATCAAAATGACTTTTAATTTAAAATATTTTTTATACCAAGGAATCATATTTTGGGGTGAAATTTCCTTAGCTCCTTCATTCCCCTCATCTGGAACTTACCTAGAAGTTTCACACATTAAGAGCTAAGTTGATAAGTGTGGAGAGAAAGAGCAGGTTAGTAATTTAGTAATAAGATGTTTGCAAACAGAGATAAGAACATAAATTAGGGTGGCGCCAGTGGCTTAGTGGGTGAGGCACTGACCCCATATACCAAGGATTGTGGGTTCAAACCTGGCCCCAGCCAAACTGCAACCCAAAAAAAGCTGGGCATTGTGGCGGGCGCCTGTGGTCCCAGCTACTCAGGAGGCTGAGGCAAGAGAATCATCTAAGCCCAGGACAACAGGAGTTGGAGGTTGCTATGAACTGTGTGACTCCAGGGCACTTTACTGAGGGCAGTAGGGTGAGACTCTGTCTCTACAAAAAACAAAAAAACAAAAAACAAATTAGAATAAGAATGAATAAGTAGAAAAGAATAGATTTAAGTACATTTTCTTACCCCCCATTTAACCAGTTTCCCATTGCTGGGGATAGGTTAGTAAAAGAGTTTATCTTAGTGGGTGTACAGATTACATTTTTTTTTTCCTTTCAAAAAGTCTAAAGTTCAAAGTCTAATTCTAAAGTTCAAAGTATAATTAAGACTAGTCCCACAAGAAAATTTCCTCAGACTTCAGCTGTGGTTGAGCAGCCAGCTCCCAGCATGTGGCTGAAGCAGGGCCTTTGGTTGTCTCAAAAGTTACCTTGCAGGGGTTGACTGGACGTGTTTTTGCTTTTCACAGCTCCTGTTAGTCAGTTGTGATGGATCTAGGTGAGGATCTCTTTCATTTTCATTGCTGCAGGTGTGGTCCGGATGATGGTGCAGGGTTCTTTCTACCTTGGTTTGAGGGGGTACTGTTTCTGACCTTTGACCTAGACTTGATTTTTTTGTGAGAGAAAGGGTATACAGACACAAAAGACTAAACAGAACACAGTTAATTACTCAAGTGAAGATCTTTGTTTCTCTTTTCAGGGCTTTCAATTACTTGTTTAATTCAGTCTCTCCTAATTCTTTGAGGAGTCTGCTAAATCGAAGAGGATTGGTGGAGGCCTGTTTGAACAAGATCAGTGGCAAGGCCTGTATTTAATTAAGCTTTGCTTCCTGGCAGTTTATTAATTCCTGCTCTTATGGCACTGTTCTATTCTGCTCAAGCTTTGAGGCCTACATGTTATATATAGTTTCCAGGTGATATTTAATATTTTTGTTATTATTTGCACTATTTCTGTTAGGTAATTGCAAAACTTACTTCATCTTCCTATCCTAATTACCCACTGAAAATTTTAAACTTATGGTCTGCCCCTAACAGCTCTTCCCGCCAGAGCAGTAACTCCTTATTGGCTAATCTACCATCCCATCACCACCCCTAACCGAACCTATATAAGGATGCGCTTTTCTTTTGGCTCTCTCTCTCCTCTCCACCTCTCTCTCTCTCTCTCTCTCTCTCTTTTCTCTCTTCCTTGATGCTGCTCTGCAGCATCCTCCACCAATAAAGACCTTTCGTACAAGCCTTGGTGGTCTGTGAGATCTCTGCCAGTTGAGTGCCGCCCTATCATCTGGTGTCAGAAGCGGGATATAATTAGGGAACACTCCTAAGGATAGCTTCTACCCCTTTCCACAGGGTTTTAGCTCCTGGAGACTCCCTGTCTTCTGCTCTTTGGTGGTGAGCATTCCCGACGCTCACCACCACATAGGCTTGTGTCCATCTGCCAACGTGCTCTAACCAGCACCCAACACCGGCCTCATCCAAACATGGTGAGTACCCCCTATGGGAGTGAGTTTTCCCTAATTGTGGGCTGGGTTGCTTACATTCCTGGTGATTCATCCATTTCTCAAGGCTTGAGTTTCCTATTCCCATTGACCTTGTGTGGCCTAGCCCAGAACTTCCATGCCTCTCATGAAAATTCCTGGCGCCAGGTCTCAAGCTCTCCTCGGCCTCAAAGGTCTTGCACTGATTTAGGTATAGTGACGACTGTCCTGAACTGTGTTCTCATTTTCATGGCCAGCAACAAAGCAGCAGAGATGTCTACCCTTTGTCCTGGTCCTAGCATGATTCTGCTCACGCCTTATTTCCACGACAAATCGCCATTGATGCAGGCTATTCTATCCCACTTAACTCCCCCTTGGGACGCTTATTATACCACCTGGTAGAATTAGGGTTAGACTTAATGCCAAAAAAGATTAATTAAACTCTCTGCCCAGGTTTGGCCACTTTACAAGTTAGAAAACCAAAGTATCTAGCCTAGCTATAGTTCTTTTAATTTTTCTTTAATTCAAAACTTACATAACTATTGTGAGTGCCTTGGCAAATGGATAGAGGTCCCCTATGTTCAGGGCTTCTCCTATCTTAAAAACAATACTAATTTATGTTTGGGTAATTCCAAAATTCTTATAGCAAAGGACTCTTCTACTCTCTATCTCCCTAAACCAAACCTATTGGACCCGACAAATAAATCTCGGCAGCGTAGACAAGTGGCCACATGTTCTGAAATGGTAGTAATTTCAATTCCAGCTCCACCACATACAGCTCCTCCCTCAACCACACAGTCACCTCCACTCTTTGTCCCTCCTACTTACCTGTCAACCAATCTAAGCTCATCTCCTAACTCCTCCCCTCCAACTAGCCCTCATAGCTTTTCTGTGTCATCCCTCAGTCCACCACCGGCTGCTCCAAGAAACACTTCCAGACCTCTTTACCCATTTCTTCCTCCAGCTCCTCCATATGATGGTCCTACATTGACACCATGTAACAATGTAGACAAATTACAAATTAATTCTACTACATCCACTACTCACACTTCACTTCCCCCCTAGTCCCCTCGCCTGCTCCCACTCCCATTGATCTCTAGAATTAGAGGGACCTTCTGCTCCCTCTCCCTTCTTGGTCCCACTCCCTCAGGTAGCTGGAGTCAATGGCAGACTCTCTATGTCCCCTTCCCTATGACTAAACTCACACACCTTAAGGTTAGACTAGGTTCTTTTACTTCTAATCCTTCTTATTTTATTCAAGAGTTTTAATTTATTACTATGTCCTATCAACTTACCTGGCACAATGTTTTTATTATTTTAACCAATATCCTAATCTCTGAAGCGTGCAAACGAGTATAGGAGGGGGCGAAAAAAGCAGCAGATCAATTTCATATGTCAAACAATGAGCATCCTACAAGTCACACTGCAGTCCCTAACTCCCAGCCAGATTAAAATTATAATGATAATGCTGGAAAAAAAGTAAAGACATTTTTAATACCTGCATTCTTTGCAAACCTAAAACTTCCACCAAAAAGGCTAACAATTATAATAAGTTATGGGAAGTAATACAATATAAGTCTAAGAATCCTTCAGCTTTCCTCCAATGCCTTACCCTGAAGCTTTTGTTAAGTATACTAACTTAGATCCTAAAACAATAGATGGGAAAAACATTCTCATAACTTATTTCTTTAACCAAGATTACCCCGACATCAAACTTAAGCTAAAACATTTGGAGCACGGACCCCTGACATCTCAAGCTGTGATTTTAGACACAGCCTTTCAGGTTTACACAGGACAAGATGATATTTCCCAAAAGGAAAATAAAAAATCTGAAACCCAAGATTATCAAATGTTATCTCAAAGCATTACAAACAGTGTCACTGAGACCTTCATTCCTAACCTGCCTAAGTCATCAGGGGCAAAAGGCCACTTCATGACTCAGTCACCCAAACCATGCTACAAATGCGGTGAAGTAGGCCACTGTGTGTGATGTTGCCCCATTCCCAAACCCCCACCAGGGCCATGCCCTCTCTGCAAAAGAATAGGCCATTAGAAGGCTGACTTCCCCTTGGCCCAGAGAGCACATGGGGCCAGCCAACCCACAGCACCTACAGCAGACTTGTTTGGGCTTGCCCATTCTGAAGATTAATGGGACCCTGGCTTCTCTCACCCAACAAAGATCACCTCTGCAGAGCCAAGAGTAACCCTGATTGTGGCAGGTAGGACGATCGCCTCCCTATTAGACACAGGAGCTACTTTCTCAGTTCTTAAAGAGTTCAGTGGTCCTACCTCCCTGTCACCCACCTCTATTGTCAAGGTAAAGGGCTTTTCCCACTGTCACATCAAACTCCTTTTTTACGCTGCATAATTGGCAATTTCTCATTTATACATTTCTTTTTAGTATTGCCTTCCTGTCCAGTCATCATTCTGGGACGTAACATACTTTCCAAATTAGGTACCACCCTCACTTTTAATTTTAAATTAATAGATACTGACCCATCTCCTTCTGCTTCACTCTGCCTTGTCCTTTCCCAGGCCATCAAAGACCTGTCACCCTGGCCCATTCCACCAGAGAAAGTAAATCCTAAGGTTTAAAACACTAAAACTCCCTCAGTTGCCTCCTGCTCTCCAATTCTTGTTAAACAAAATGACCTCTCTGTTTTTCCTTCTCAATGTCAATACCCACTTCCCCAATCTAATTTCCTAGACTTCAACCTATTATAAAAAATCTCCTAGAAAAAGGATTTTTACGACCTGCCCACTCACCATATAATACTCTCATACTGGCAATTTAAAAACCTAATAACACCTATCGCTTAGTACAAGATCTAAGACTCAACAACTCTACAATCATTCCTATACACCCAATAGTTGCTAATCCATAAAGCCTCCTATCAACTATCCCACCTCAAACCACTTATTTCTCCATGCTAGACCTCAAAGATGCCTTCTTCTCCATTCCCTTGCACCTTGATTGCCAAAACCTGTTTGCCTTCACATAGACTGACCCTACTTCTCAGACTTCTTTCCAACTTACTTGGACTGTATTCCCTCAGGGATTTCGTGACAGTCCCCACTTATTTGGCCAGACATTATCACGAGACCTCCAGCCTTATGATCCCTCTCCTTCAAACTTAGTTCAGTATGTCAATGACCTCCTGCTCTGTAGTCCCATTTTATATGACTCTAAACAAAACACCTGTTCCCTCCTTAACTTCCTTACAGATATAGGATATCGGGTCTCTCCCTCAAAGATTCAATTACTCTAACAAAAAGTCACCTTAGTGTCCTTTGTCCCCAGACTTCAAAGCTATTACCATAGACAGAAAAGGCCTTGTTGGCGACTTCCCTCTACCCACCACAGAACAAGAATTCCTCCTTTTTAGAATTAGCTAGATACCTCAGCACAAATTCCCAACTTTTCTCTCCTAACTACTCCTTTATAATATACTACTCGAAGTAACCCTCATGAGCTTCTCCTAACCTCCATTTCCACTTTCTTTAAATCTCTACAGCATGCTTTATTAGAAGCTCCAGCCCTCCACCTTTCTGATCTTTCTCGCCACTTCCTCCTATATGTCATAGAAAACTGTAAGTTTGTTCTCGGTGTGCTTGAACATCAGCTAGGCCTCACATTTACTCCAATTGCCTATCTCTCAAAACAATTAAATTACCTTGTTTGAGGTTGAGCCCCTTATCTCAAGGCATTGACAACCACAGTTACTCTAATATCAAAGAGTAACAGCCAAGCCGACCAACCATGTAGCACATACAGCTACTCTCCAACACTCATCCCCTGGCACTGCCTGCTTGTTTCTGCTCCTATTACTGCTACAGTAAAACAAACAAATCAACCTCCCACTCGTGACCTCCTCAGCTATCTCCACAAGTTGTTTCACTCGAACTCTCAGACTTTACTACAATTTCTCAAAGCTTTCTTTCTCTCTCACAAATAGATTCAGAATTTCTAAATCAACTTACGTCATCCTATAAAATCTACCAATGCTCCCACCCACAAAGTCTAGCCTCCCACACTTTCCAACTCACCAGACTAGAGAACTTCTTCCTGGAACAGACTGGCGACTTAATTTCACACACATGCTAAGCTCAAACATTATAAATACCTCTTAATATTTCTCAGGTTAAATTGAAGCCTTTCCTACTACAAACAAGAGAGTTACCACTATTGCCTCTACCTTATTCAAAAACATTATTCTCCACTTCAGAATCCCCTATTCTTTACAGTCCAACAATAAACCTAAATTCACCTCCACCACTTCTCAAACCTTAACCAAAGCCTTAGGTATCCCATGACACTTCCATATTCTTTTCCATCCTCAATGTTCAGAAAAAGTTAAAAAGTCTAAAAAATCCCTAAATTCTACCTTAACCAAACTTTCGCTCAAACTTCACTTAAACTAAATCACTCTTCCACCCCTGGCACTTCTACGCTTACATTCCCTCCCAAAAAAACCTTCCAACCTCTCTCCTTTTAAGTTGATGTTTTTTCTTTGTTAACTGAAATCATCACTAACAAAGTCCAATCACTCCAAGAAAGACTCAAACTCCAAAAAAAAAAACAAAAAAAACAACAACGTAAATCAAAGTCATCAGGCTTCTCCTCTTAGTTCACTCAAAACCCACTCTGAGTTGCACTTCTACCCTTCCTCACATCTATAATTGTCATTGGGCTAATGGCTGTGGCTCCATGCATCACTCGTTTTATTCAAACTCAACTCTCAAAATTGTCTCAACAGGTAACTACTCAGTTGGTGCTCCAACCTACAACAAAAAGAAACTGTTCTTCATAAAGGGACTACACTCTACTTCAGGCCATAAGAATTTCCTGAACACCATTTCTAAACAACCATCATTAAAAGGACAGTCTGAAAGCAAAAACTTACATCCTCCCAGCAAAAAAAGATCATAATTGCCCTTTAGTTGGCCAATTAAGACTACACGCCCCTCTCAGCAGGAAGAAGCTACGGAAGAGAGAATTCCACATCCCCTATCCCAAGGCCAACCCTCTATTTTTAACATATCGAGAAGGGAGGAATGTTAGGTAATTGCAAATCTCCCTATCCTGATTACCCACTGAAAATTTCAAACTTATCGTCTGCCCCTAATGGCTCTTCCCGCCAGAGCAGTAACTCCTTAGTGCCTAATCTACCATCCCATCATCTCCCCTAACTGAACCCATATAAGGGTATGCTTTTCTTTTGGCTCTCTCTGTCCTTCTTGGTGCTGCTCTGTAGCATCCCCCACCAATAAAGACCTTTCGTACAAGCCTTGGTGGTCTGTGAGATCTCTGCAGGTTGAATGCCGCCCTTTCAATTTCTGCTATGAAGGTTAGTTCATTGTCAAATTTAATTCAGAGTGGTAATGTAAAACATGGGATGATTTCTCTGGGCATCATTTTTATTACTTCAGGAGCCTTCTTCATCTTGGTGGGGAAAGTTTCCACTTATTCTAAGTATATGCAGATTAGAACTAGTAAGGACCAGTTTCCTCTATATCTGGACAACTCAATATAGTTCATTCACACATTTTTAAAGGGGCTTCCCCGTAGGACTGGATATCAGGTGGCAGAGATAATCTGTCTTGCACTATTTTGGTTCCATGCCACACAATACTGGCTGCCTTTCTTGGTAAGAGTGGTCAACAGGGAAATTAAAAGTATTTCCCTAGAAGCCTCTTAATTTTCTTTTGCCTCTAAGTGCATGGACTCATACATAAAACCTTTATAACTAACCTTGGATTTTTACACAATAAGCTTTTATATTCAGTAAGGCATGAGTTGGTCAACTAACGATACCCCTAAGCATTTATAAGAATGACCACTGTGTATGACATTTAGATTTTTAAGTTTTGTCCCAAATTTAATTTGTCAGCCTCTTGTACCAGTAAGGCAGTGGCTGCAAGTGTTTTTAGGCATGGGGGCCATGCTTTCCAGACCATGCCAAGTTGCTTAGAGAAGTAAGCAACTGGTTATGCCCAGGATGTTACATTCTGGGTGAACACTTTCCTAGATGTTTTGTTTTTTGTTGATTTGTACAGGTCAAAGGGCTTGGCTAGGCCAGGGAGGCCTACCACAAGGGTCTGCCTTCAGTTTTTCCTGTAGCCTCTTGAAGGCTTTTGGGTTTTTATATTTCTACTTAATTGGCCTATGCTCTCCCACACTTAGTAACTTTATGCAATGGTTTGGCCAGTCTGTATGTTTCACACAGTTTTTCATAGAAATTCTTAGGGCTTTCATCTGGCTTCTGCCTGATCCCAGCTACTTTACATATGTTTATGGTTTTCTGGCTCCCTTACACTGACAGGGATGAAGTCAAGGCTGTGTTCAGCATAAAAGAATGAAACCATTAAGCAATCACTTAAAAATATGAGCAAACTCTAGATTTCAAGGTTAAGGTTCACATAATGAGAATATTAGTATTTCTATTTAGAGATTTGGCACAGTTCTTAAGATGATACCTAATTTTAAGAGTCCCTACAGAACTGATACAAAGTTCTGGACAAGTCAAGTGAATAATCCTGAATATCAGTTGGGTGTGGGATCAATTATGAGGCTGTGTTACAGTCACATCGTTTAATGGGAAATTCTTATTCAAGGTTCCAGGTTTTCCTGAGGTATCTATATAGATACAGTAGATAATGTTTAATACTGTACTAATTTTTCCAGTGTAGCCAACAGGTGGCCTTTTTTGAGCCTTAAGACTTCAGAGTAAATATAACTACTACATATAATTTTACACTCTTTGATCAGTCTCTTAGTCCCACTTAATAGATCAGTTTAGTAAAACAACTATGTTTCATTTTATGAGCTGGCATTCCAGATAAGGCTGGAATATAATACAGGTGGGTTGTAGTTTTTTTCCCTTTGAACCATTTTTCTCTAATTTCTCACTTTACTAAAAATAAATTATAGTAGAATTAATTCAATTGCCAAAATAAACTGTACTTTCAGTATGTTGGGTTTAATTATTTGCATTAAGTACAGTAAGAATAATTATTAGTCATCTAGCTTTTCTTCCCTTTAAAATTGGCTTTGCTGGAACCTTTTGTAAGGAATTTTGGGTTAGGCTTGAAATCCTTCCATAAGCCCAGGTTTCATCTGTGCCATTAGATAACTATATGCCATTATGGGTAAGTTCCTCTCCTCTTGAGGTCCCAAAGCACATTTTGATTTCCAGACCTGCTAGAAAGTAAACTTCTTTACTCACTGCAGATCAGGAAATGTTATTGGTGAGGTATTTATTTGGCCAGGTCCTTAATGGGCTTTTTTAATTGGCCTTATAAAGTTAACCTTAATTCCTTAATGGAGTCTGGACATCTCTGAAAGTGCTATTCTAGTCAAAGCCTTGGTCAAATAACTAGTGCCTTCATTATGTCCTATAGAATAAAACAGGTTCTTATTGAACTTATGAAAAAAATTGTATTGTTAGAAATTAAGAAGACTTATAAATGGTTTTCAACTTGAGAAATCAAGGAGAGAGAAAAAAATAAATGTTTAAAATTCTGGTTTAAGTATATGCATTGCTGAACATTACAAATAGCTCAAGAGACAGAAAATGGTTTTCTTGACTTCTGGAAATCAGAACATAGAAAGAATCAGCAGTGTTTCAAACAAAAAGTTACAACAGTCAGCTTGGTTCCATATAACAGATTTCTGTTCTGTTTGAAGTTGGGTTAGCAACTGAAGGGGAGTCCCTGGGAAACTCGCTCGTTTCCCCTAGGTTGGCTCACTAAAAAGATCAACTCACATTTATAGTAGATTAATAAGAGAAAGATTTATTTCCGAATACCATGTGCATGAAGGGAACAACAAGAGTGATTTCCCAAAGTTTCAGTGATAGTCAATGGCTTTTAAAGATGCCTTCTAGAAGGGAGGAGGGGAGAGAAACTGGAAAGTATATGTGCAGCAAGTGGTTGCTAAGAGGGGATGGGTAAATGGAGGGAAACTGATTAGTAAATTAAACTGAGAGACAGGTATTGTGCTTCAAATGACCTTAGGGCCAGGTCTATCAGCATGGGATAAGGAGTCCAAAAGTCCCTTTTCTGATTCTAAATCAGGTTACTCAGTTTTTATAAAGGAGGGGTTGGTGCTTTCTAATAAAAAATGGCCTTTTTGCTGAAAATATTCTTTATACCAATGAATCATATTTTGGGGTGAAATTTCTTTAGCTCCTTCACAATACTCATGGACATGATAGCTTTTTAATTAAAGTCCTAGAAGTTTGTTTCTAGTCTAATGGTATTTAATCTCTAAAGTCATAGCCAGTTACAAAAACACTTTCTGAGATGAATTAAAATCATTACTGATAAAATACACTATAACAGATTAATACTTTATAATACTGGAACACATGTATAAACATAATTTACACAAAATTAACCACCATTTCATATTTGACAATAATTCCTATACATTTTTAGTATACTAAATAAGCCTAATATTTTTCTTAGATGTTTAGTGGTTTTGATATTTCAAAAAGATCAAATTTAGAGTTTTGATTTTGGAGGTTTATCAAATATCAAAGGCTTAAATCATTTGTTTAAACAAGATTATAGGTTAAAAGAGTCTAAAGGCAATATTGAATAGTTAACCAGATCACATGCAAATTCTTTTATAAATTTCCTTTTATGAATATTATTCAATCTTACGCAAACAATTTACAAACAATTTAAACCTTCTGGATTATCCTATTACTTTCTTAAATAACTATTCTGTTTGAGGACAAAATTTATCACACAAGATTCTTTTCTTACACAATGCCATTTTCCTTTATGTCTAATTTCTCTTACTTAAAAACAAAACAAAACATTTTTCACAAAACAGGATCAGTTTACTATAAAGTTAATTATGTACTTGGCTAAACTGATAATTAGAAGGTTTAAATGGCAAGAATCTTATTCTTTGATAAAGACTCAGTTTCCCAAACAAATTAAACAACGAAACTATTACATTTTACAAATAAGAGACATTTTATGGACTATAACAGTGATACTGAATTGTCCCACTCAGGGTTAGACTCTACTTTTTTTTTTAAGCTCAAACAGGTTGTCTTCTCTAGGCCACACCTCCTGAACTCTGGTAAGATTATGAATAAAGTAGTTTGAAACATTCCTGGGACGTTTTACCTTGAGTAGGGAGTATATATTTTAATTCTTTTTTTTTTTTTTTTTTTTTTTGCTGTTTTTGGCTGGGGTCAGGTTTGAACCCACCACCTCCAGTATGTGGGGCTGGCGCCCTACTCCTTGAGCCACAGATGCCACCATATTTTAAATCTTTTTAGGATTACAAAGAGCTAACAATTTTTCCTGGGGGAGGGACTGCATTTATTTATTTGCTAAAACACTTACTACATTTATAAAGGTGTTTTCTCTTCTCCTAAGTCCTGGCCAAAATTTCCCTTAGGTCTCTTCCTCAATGCCACAAGTTCTAGCACTTCTTATTCCCTCTGCATGCCCCTCTGTCCAACAAAATTCCATTTTATTACTGCTCTGTGGCCCATAGACTGAAGAGGTCAGGGTGAAACTTGCCCTTTTTCCCTAGGTTGGTTCGCTGAAAAGATCACCTCACAGTTATGGTAGATTAATAAGAGCAAGGTTTATTTCCAAATACCATGAGCATGGGAGGAACCATAAGAATGATTTCCCAAAGTCTCAGTGATAGTGGCTTTTAAAGATGTCTTTTAGAAAGGAGGGGGAGAAAAACTGGAAAGTATAGATGTAGCAAGTTGTTGGGAGGAGGATGATGGAGGGAAACAGATTGATTTGTAAATTAAACTGAGAGACAGGTATTGTGCTTCAAATGACCTTAGAGCATGTGATAAGGAGGCCAGCAGCCTTTTCTGATTCTAAATCAGGTTACTCAGGTTTTATAGAAAGGCCAGTGCTTTCCGATCAAAATGGCCTTTAAAATAAAATATTCTTTATACCAAGGAATCATATTTTGGGGTGAAATTTCCTTAGCTGCTTCACCAGTGACTTCACTATCTCTTGGCACCCTGAGAACCAAGAGCAGATGGACATCAAGAGAATTCTCAGCTCGGTGCCTATAGCTTAGCAACTAGGGCACCAGCCACATACACTGGAGCTGGCAGGTTTGAACCCAGCCTGGACCTGCCAAACAATAATGACAGCTATAACAAAAAATAGCCAAGTATTGTGGCAGGTGCCTGTAGTCCCAGCTACTTGGGAGACTAAGGTAAGAGAGTCACTTAGGCCCAAGATTTTGAGGTTGCTGTGAGCTGTGATTCCATGCACTCTACCAAGGGCAACATGGTGAGACCCTGTCTCAAAAAAAAAAAAAAAAAAGAAAGAAAGAGAGAATTCCTGAAGCATTTCAACTTGATTTGCAAACAGTCTTAGCTAATTACTGACTGAGAATTGAATTTGTGAGCATTAAGCAGTGACAGACAGTGATTCACCAAAATGCCATGGTCTGAAAAACCAATCTGCCTAGGACTTGGTTGCAAAACATTTTTCCTTCCACTCTCTCTCACTCTACTCTTGGGAATAGTAAGAAGAGGGCCTGCCCTGTTGTTTTGGTCAGCTCTCTGTGGGCTATTTTCCTGTCTTATTCTGGTCAGTCGTTTACGGGATCTGGTCTCTGTTCCTGGACCTCTGGGTCTGTTTTGGGAATTTATTTATTTATTTTTTTCCCACAGAACATGGCCCTGTGACTGAGAGAGTTTCAGTCTACCTAATTTGGATATAAAAGGCACAGTTCCATTCTTTTTACTTTTTTTTTTTTTTTTTTGAGACAGAGCCTCACGCTATCACCCTGGATAGAGTGCAATGGCATTACAGCTCACAGCAACCTCCAATTCCTGGGCTCAAGCGAGTCTCTTGCCTCCGCCTCCCATGTAGCTGGGACCATTCTTCTTGTGCAGGCAGGGCACTGCGTCGATGAATACATCTGCCTCAGCCTGGAGGATATTTGTTTCATATTGGTTTGGGTTTGACTGCAGATCCTCATTAGCTTTGCTAAGCTTCTTCTCTACCTTGGTCATAACAAGGCTCCCCCTAAATTCTTACTTGACAAACGTTTTCACTGAATAAATGTTGTTATATATAGGAATTTATCAATGTGTTTCATTAAGTTTTCATATTTCTCTCAGCTTACTGGGCTTTCTAGTTCTCATCTCTCTGCATGAGACAGCTTCTTATAATCTAACACTTTTTCTAAACATCAACACTGATAGGGTAATCTACAAATTCCTTAGCAAGAATTTTAAAGTCTTTGCAATCTGGTTTCAGATTACATTCCCAGATTTATCTTTCTCACTTTCTTTCATACCCAGTAAACAAAAACTCTTGACCAGAACCTAATATAAGAATACAAAACACACACCATCTTAGCCTTAGCGGTGCCTGAGTCCTATAGGGTTAGCAAGTGCATAAAAAAGGGCCACTATTTTGTTGTCTTTCTACACAATGGTTGATTACTGAGGTTTCAGTTGAATTCCTGATACTTGCTTTTACACACTGTATTCTGCAATTCTTTTCAAAGTTTTGAAAATGTAGTATCTTAAAATTGATGTCACATTCTTTTACAGCATGTGCATAAGGAAAGCAAAAATGGGTTTTTCTCCATAAATTTTTGCTAATCCGTACCCTATAAATGCTTCATATTTCTGAAGCCTTTAACATGAATTCTTTTCCTTTTGTTCATCCATGTTTTCCACTATTTTTGCACTGAGATAGATCCTACTTTTTAAGGACTTAATTCAAATTTTCTTTGTAATTTATTTCTTAGGTTCTCCAGAAGAATTATTTCTATTCCATTCTGTATTCCCTCAGAAATTTGAATTATGATTATTTCTTTGTGTTCTGAGAGTATTCTGATCCCATTTATTAACCTATTCCTTGTGGTCAGGGATAGTATTATTAATTATGTGAAACTGTTGCCAAAATAGTGCCTGGTATATACTGGAAAACATTTATTTTAAATAAATGCTCTTTTATAGAGAAATTTGCTTAATCAATTTTTTTAATTAAATTCATATTACTAAATAATACATTTAGCTATAATCAGGTTTACCTCATTTATAAATATAATCTATTCTCATTACCTAGTACCAACACATGCATTTGGTACTCTTATTCTATAGTCAGGTCTAGGTCTCCTGAGTCCCTATTTCTATTCAATATGTTCACTATGTCAATGTTCAAAGCTTGCCTATAGAATTACTTCTGATTATTTGTTTCAGGGACTTTCTGCTAAGCCAACAGTAGTGGTGTGGACTCAGGAGTGAGGTCTTGGGGTTCAGGCACAATTTTGGAATCTCAGGGGTGGAGATGCAAGCTCAGAAGGGGCTTGGAGCTACAGAGGCAGAGCCTTACCCTTTGGGCACAGAATGGGATCGGTTGCAGAAACCTGGGATTGGCAAGCACAAGCTCTTTGCTGCATCTGCTCTCCAGTGAAATGTCTTTCCACACACCCTGAGCAGCTCCACAATCCAAAGTCAAAATGAAGGAGAAAATTCTTCAAGCAACAGGATAAAAGCATCATATAACCTACAAAAGAGAACCTATCAGGTTAACTGCAGCCTCCTCAGTGGAAACCTTTTAAGCCAGCAGGAATTGGGGCCCCATCTTCAATCAATTTAAAATGAACAACTACGTATAGAATTTTGTATCCTGCAAAACTAAGTATTAGAGTAGACAGAGAAATTAAACCTTTTTCAGAAAAGCAAACACTGAGGGAATTTGGTAATACCATATCTACATGAAATACTCAGAATAGCACTATACACAAACCAGCACAACAACACCCACCAGTGCAAATCCACCTAACAAGAAAACCCTAACACAGCTCTCAGATTCTTTGAATTGAATAGCAAAGGGTATACAAGCTATGAAAATCTTTAGGTCACAGCAAAAGCATTCCTTATGGGAAAATTCATAGCTCTGTGTGTGTGTGTGACAGAGTCTTACTTTCTTCCCCCTGTTAGAGTGTCATGGCATCATAGCTCACAGCAACCTCAAACTCTTGGGCTTAAGCAATCCTCTTGCCTCAGCCTCCCAAGTAGTTAGGACTACAGGTGCCCACCACAGCGCTCAGCTATAATTTTTTTTAGAGACAGGGTCTTGCTCTTACTCAAGTAGATCTCCAACTCATGAGTTCATGCAAGCCACCCTCCTCAGCCTCCCAGAGTGTTGAGATTTTACAGGAGTAGAACTCCCAACTGAAAATTTATAGCTTAACAAAAAATTAACTCCCCTTTCCTCTTCCTGTTATCTCAAAATATTTGGGGAATGAGGGTTGGGAATGGCTCAAATCATTTGGGTCATAAATATCTTTCTCCCATGTTAATCTATGTCAATATATTTCTCCTCTGACCATTCATCCACTCTAGTAACCTCCCTAGGAACAGATTATACCCTATCCTCCTCAATTCACCCTCCCAAAGGCCAGTATAAAAATACCTGAACTCCTTTGGAAAACTGCTTATCACTCTGTGATTTCTCCCTTTGTGCACAGTACATAAGTCCTTTCACTTATTAATCTGCCTTAATTGTGAGTTGATTTCTCAGCGAACTTTCTGAGGAGAGGGAAAGTCTCCCCTAACCCCTTTAGTTCACAGTGGACCCTCTTCCTTATTACAATAGCTGACAAATAAAATCTATCTTTACCCATTTTAACTAGTAGCCAACCAGCTTTGTAGAATAAACTTTATAGAATTAATTTGATGTAGCTTCTCAGTTGATAAAGTTTCATGCAATCTTTTGCTTCCTTTTTTATTTTAATGCATTGATAGAAATGTTGGAATTTGGCATAATGGGAAGCTCAGGTGAGGGGTAAGAATGACCAAAGCCATGAAGCAAGAGAGTTTTGCGTATGTTCACAATTGATCATTATCTTCTTTGAGTGGACTGTTCTCTGAGATAAAACATATTAATGTTATCCTAAATAATTTATTCTATTTATAGTATATCTTTAAAAAAAAAAACCTTCAAACTGCCAAGCCAATGTAAAATGGTTAAATTAAATATACTCAAATTAAATTCTTAGGATTGGGAAAATATTGAATTATCAATCACTTGTTTGTAATGTCATGTGAATTGGTAACTGCACATTCATTATTATTTTTCATTGTTATGATTGTAACCTCAAGATTTACAAAAGGAAATATGACTAAAATAACGATTGAGGGAGCAAAAGTACAGAGCATTTTACTTTTCAAATAATTTGGGGAAGGATGTGATTCATATTATTGTTATGTAAAATACATTAAAGCTACCAGGGAAATTTAAGAATAGAAAATAAATGGAGAATTAGTGAATAAAAAAGGTATTTTACTCAAAATAGGAGAAATTATACTGTGAAATATGAGAGACAAAATCAACAGAATATTTGACAGGTTTGCAAAGGATTGGGGTGATTGATAGTAACTTTTTGTGTCAACTTGGCTGGGCCATGGTACCCAGATATTTAGTCAAACATTATTCTAGAAGTTTCTGTGAAACAGATTATACTACATAATGTGAATGGGCCTCATCTAGTCACTGAAAGGCCTTAATTGACAAACAACAACAACAACAACAAAAAAAACCAGAAAAAAAAGATTAGGCTTCCCCTGAGAAGGGGGAATTCTGCCACAAGATTTCCTTTGAACTCAAACTGCAACATAGGCTCTTTCCTGGGTCTCCAGCCTGCTAGCCTATCTTATAGATTTTGTATTTGCCAGCCTCCATAATCACATGAGCCTTTTAAAAAAAAATTTCCCTTTCTCTTTCTCCCCTTACCCTCATTAGTTATGAATCTCCAGAAAATCTTGAGTAATACATGAAAATTCTGAAAAACTGGCGGAATCACTATGGCATTTTAATAAAGCTCCAGCTCCAGCCATGGAAAACATACCCAGTAGAACTTCCATAGTTGACCACCTCCCTACGTTGATCACCTCCTTAAGGTGACCTAATTTTCATAGACCAGACATGTTGTATAAGTACATTAGGCCTAGTTCCTTATGTTGGCCACTTTTATATTTTGACCAGTTTGTTACAGTCCCTTGGCTAGTGAACTTACAGAGGTTCTACTGTATATGGTTAAAAAGAAAAACACTGGTAAAAGGAAAATCATAATCTTGTTACCAGATTTTAGAGAGTGGGCTGTGAGATGGCAGAGCCCTCACAGCCTGGGGAACATTCAGAGAATGAACCCCAAATTGCTTCTCCTCCATTCTTGAAGTAGCCATTTTCCTTTCTTCATGCTCCCTATGCCAGAAGTCACATAGTCCTTTTTTTCTATAGTTAACTGTTCAGAGATCCTTGAGATCTCTCCCTTCTTTCTCCTTGTAATATGCTAATGAAGTTAAGTAGTAACCACTAAGTCACATAGTTCTTCCTTTGTTTTCTCAACCATGCTGAGGTCCTTGTGATCTTGCCCTTCTTACTTCTTGTCATATGTTAATGAAGTTGAGCAGAAGACTTACAAGATGGTTAGTCTTTGTTAAAGTTATTTACATTTTTCTGTTGTACTGCAATTACCAAAACTATGTCTTTTGTTTATGCTATTTCCCCATATTGTCTATGTTATCTCCCCTTGGACAACCCTGTACAGATACTATAAAATAAAGCTGATTTTGTGCTTTGGGGCTGGCTGTAGCCATCAGCTTAGGCAGTCCTCACAGTCCCATCCTGTTTTTGTGTCTTCTCTAGTGCTGTATTTTCCTCATTCCACCAATTCCACTCTGGTTCACTCCCCTTCACCACACTGATTTACAACACCAGATGAAGACGTTCCTGCTGCCTTTCACTGTCAACCAAATGCAGAGATAGGGATTAGGTTCAATGAGTTTTATTGTCAGAAAGCCAGCAATTTTGGAGAACAGTGAAAATAGCCTCTCCAAGACTGTTCTGCCCTTCCATTTCCAAAACCATAGTTTTATGCATAAAAGTTTAAAGCAATAAACCATGTTAATCCTTATCTTAAACAATAATAATTAACTCTTTTCTTAAAAATGATAATCAGCATAACTCATGACCCATAATAAACAATAATTGGTTTAACACATGACTCAAAACAACATTTCTAATTTAAAAGTTAGTCCCCCCGGGGCAGCACCTGTGGCTCAAGGAGTAGGGCACTGGCCCCATATGTCGGGGGTGCTGGGTTCAAACTCAGCCGTGGGTAAATCAGATTTTAGCTGCAAGGCAGGTTACAGGGGAGAGGCAAGACTTGCCTAGCAAAGATGGTCTTTTTATGCAGATTAAACCTCATATGTACAGGTCTTCAGAGAGAATAGATAGTGAATTTTCCTTTTAGACCCTTGAATGAATCAGATCTTCTGTAAATCTTTCTTAGATCCAGTCACAAAAAGGGGTGGATTCTTTAATGCAGATTCTTTATAGATGCAAATTTCCCCCATAAATGACAGCTTTGCAGGGCTACTTCTGTATTTCTGGTCAAAATAGACCAAAGGAACATATTTTAGGGTAAAATATTTTGATTCCCTTCAATTTATACTTCTCAGTCTTTTAGTAAAAGAAGACAGTAAATACTGTTTGTTTTTCCAAAAAATTAATTTTTGTCTGGGCTGGGAATTTTTGTTGACTTTTTATTTCTTGACTTTAATGTTTTCCATTTGCATTTGAGAATCAATCCATAATTAGTACTCAACCATGTCCTTATAACCCTGAGAGGGTGAAAATGGGGTAAGCCAAACAAATTTGAATCCTGAAACTACCCTCATGAATTATGATGAATGGTTCCTGGAAAAGAAGTAATAACTTCCTGAGAAACATAAATGTAGTTTATAATTCTTTTCCCACAGTAATGATGATTTTCCAGATGAAATAGTGGATTCTTAGATCATTTTCTTAGACCTCCATTCTTCTGCTGGAACATATTCTTCTTAGCAAAGTATCTCAAGAATGGAAGAAAAAGTATCCAATGTATTCAGCCCTACTATGAACCTAATCTATAGCTTTCATATGAAGGCTAAAACCCAGTAATAGCACAAGAAATGGGGAAAGGGGCACAGGGAGGGGTAGGGAGGGGGGAGGATGGATGGATGGAGGGCGATTGGTGGGATCACGCTTACGGTGCATCTTAGAAGGGTACAAGTGAAAATTACTAAATGTAGAATATAAATGTCTTCATATAGTGATTAAAAAGCCATGAAGGCTATGTTAAATAGTTCAATGAAAATATTTCAGATTACATATAAAGTCAGCACATTGTGCCCCATGATTGCACCAATGTACACAATTATGATTTAATAAAAATTTTAAAAAAAGAAAAAAGAAAATAATAGAGGTGAGAGTTTTGTTCCTAATACCTCACTTAGTAATCCTGTCAGACCTCAGTATTTAGGGAAGATAGCTCCTAGAGGTTAACAGTAGACGAAGGAGGCTTAAAAAAACTGGCTCAAAAAAAAAAAAAAAAAGTCAGGGAGGGAGCCAACATGGCTGACTGGAGACATTTGGTTACCAGACTAAGAAGGAAAATTTTTTGATTAAAAATAAACAAAAGCTCAGATGTAATTCTGATAAAAAAGTATCAGAGGCTGGGCAGTGGCTCACGTCTGTAATCCTAGCACTTTGGATGGTTGAGGCTGGGGATCCCTTGAGCTCAGTAGTTGAGAGACCAGCCTAAACAAGAGTGAGACCTCAGTTCTAGGGTCTACTAAAAATAGAAAAATTAGCTGAGTATTATGGCAGGCACCTGTAGTCTCAGCTACTTGGGAGGCTGAGGAAAGAGGATCTCTTGAGACTAAGAGACTGAGGATGCTGTGAGCTATGATGAGAGCCATGGCACTCTACCAAGGGTGACAGAGTGAGACTCTATCTCAAAAAAAAAAAAAAACAAAAAAAAAAAAGCACCAGAACCTATCAGAGATTCCATAGGAAGAAATTGTGTAGCAGAACAAGACTTCAGATATCAATTCCTAGGGAATCTTAGAGTCCTGAGAAAAGTGTAGGTGGCAGTGTATATTTTTCCTCCCTATCATACCTCAACATGCTCCTGAGGCTGCTGCTGCCAGGAAACTGTGACTTTCTTGAAGACAAAGCACCAGGTTGCCAACCCCCTCAAGGCTTATTTTCATCACCACATACCCAAGCCTAGATGTCAAGCACCACACTGGTTCTCCACCCATTGTGTGCACCGCCCTCCTCAGAGAGCTTCAACCTTTTAGTTTTAATGTCAGTGGTTCCCACATAAACATTTCCCAGTCCAAGACTACAATGTCCACAGGGGGCCAGTGAGTCCTGGGGGAAATTGTGTGATCATAGAGCTTGGACATTCTGGGAGGGCTGATTTCCAGGAAGAGGAACAATGGGGAACAGAGTGCCAGATCTTCTCCATTCAGACACCATTCTTCTTGCTGTCCTCCTCAGCCTACTGCTCTCAAGTGAGTTGGCACAGATATACAAAGGACAATTGAGCCAGAGCTCTCAGGAGAGGTTATTTCTCCTATATTGGCATGTCCACTACACTGAGGCTTCTACAGAGAGTAGAGGTCCCACATTTCCTTTTAAAAGCCTACAAAAGACCAAGAAGTGTTTGGACTAAATTTCCTGCCTGTCTGCCCTCCCTGGTGCTGCTCACCTGACTGCTTCAGCAGAGAGGGCCATACCCCTAAGGAGAGGGATATTAACCTGCTTGAGCAGTCCATGAGCAACTCAGGAACAGCATTCTTCTTCCTGGTATAGTCAAAGAATAAATTTGGGGGAACAGGGGACAGACCCACAGGCCAGATACCGTAACCCCAGGACTCAGTCATGTTACTCAGAGGCAGAGAGAAGAGATTTATGAACTGGTCTAGTAGCCAGGGGAGCCTGTGTGAGAAGAATTAAAAAGTGAATGCAGTGTGGATCTGAGCTGCAGTGCGATAACAGAGCACCTTTCTTTTCCTTGGAAGAAAAGCCACACTTTCAGTCTGGGTCAGGATTCTGGGCAAGGATAGTCCCCACAGAGCCATCACTGGTGAGCTTAGCTAATTTGGGCTACTGCTCATGTCCAGATGATAGAAGGAGATATATAAGGCAAAGGAAGTGGGAGAAGAGCGAAACTCACCCCTATCTACCAGACCACAAATCCAATATGGCCCCTCCCCCAGGAATAGATTTTCTGGCTTGGTGGAGTTGCTTCAACCCTTCCAGGTAGCTTTTTCCCATAGCCTGGGAACTGATCCTTGATCTCTACTGAGATAGCTCTTCTGCCCACCTTTGTGGAGTCTGAAGTCAGACTTATCTGACCCAGCCCTGCTCAGCCTCACCCCTACACCCACCTCTGCTGTGAGAATAATAAGTTCTCTGGGAGCTCCAAGGTCTTGCCCACTGACTTGTGGATTGGAGTACTTCTCTCAAAGAACAGAGCCAGTCACAGGTGCCCCAAATTACTACTGCTGATATTATTACTATCTGGTTCTTTTCTGCAAGTGCCACCTTTTGTCAGGGGGATAATTTGTATAGTCTATTATAGCATTTACTGACTCAATCATACAGGGTATGGCTTATTCTTACCCATAAATGCCATCTACTATCTCAATTCCAAAATATCTCATAATGTTAAGAAGATCACAGGACTGGAGAAAGAGAAAGGATTTCAAAGATCTCCATCTTCCCTTTCCAAAAAGAGACAGAGAATCTGCCCATGCACATAGTATACAACCACATGTAGCCTTCAAATACCTAACAATTGAGAAAACCATCACACTAAGAATAGCTATAACTAAAGTATCCAAAATCTAGATCCCCGTCAAAATACCCATAAACAAAACTAAAGGCCCTTACCCAACATATGCCACAAACACATTCTTAAGAGTGGTGGGATAGCCAGGTGTGGTGGTTCATGCCTATAAGCCTAGCACTCTGGGAGGCTGAGGCAGGTGGATTGCCTGAGCTCACAAGTTTGAGACCAGCCTGAGCAAGAGCTAGACCCCGTCCTTAAAAAAAAAAAATAGCCAGGCATTGTGGCAGATGCTATAGTCCCAGCTCCTAGAGATGCTAAGGCAAGAGAATCACTTGAGCCCAAGAGTTTGAGGTTGCTGGGAGCTATGATGCCATAGCACTCTACCTAGGGTGACAAAGTGAGACTCTCCCTCAAATAAATAAATAAATAAAATAAAATGTTAAAAAAGAGTGATGGGGGTGGGAGAGAGTCTCATTTAAACAAAAGAAAATCTAAAAACAAGAAATGACAGCTGCTCCAGATGAGAAGGAATCAGTTCAAGAACTCCAGAAGCATGAGTAAATCACAGTGAAAGGACACTTATAAAGGAGCGCACCAGCTCTGCAGCAACAGATACAAACCAAAATGAAAGCACTAAAATGACAGATAAAGAATTCCAGATATGCACTGCATTAGAACTGGCCAAAGATAACATGAAGGAGAAACTCCTACAATCCATGAGGTGAAAACATTAAGTAATTTACAAGGAAAAACCTATCAGACTAACAGCAGAATTCTCAAGAGAAACCTTACAAGTCAGAAAGAAATAGAGTCCTCTTTTCAGTCTCTAGCTAAGAATTTTGTGTACTGCTAAACTAAGTTTCATAATGAAGGAGAAATAAAGTCTTTCTCAGATAAGCAAACAATAAGAGAATTTGTCACTACTAGACCTGCTATAGAGGAAATAGTCAAAAGTGCATTATAAATGCAACAGCACAATAGATACCAACTAGTGGGAAAAAAACCCAAAGTTAGAGCTCACAGCTCTTATAAAATAATAGCACAACAGGGAAAACAAAACTATAAGATATCATCTAACATGATGACAGAGTGGCATCCCATGTATTGATATCAACACTCAGTGTAAAGAATCTGAATGCCTCACTTATGAGACAGACTGGATGAATAGATGAAAAAACTGTGTTGAATAGTGAAAAAAGTGTTTGTTGTCTACAGGATACACATCTAAGTGAAACGGACTCACGAAAGTGCAAGGTCATGGAGTGGAAAAAATCATTTCACACAAATAGAAACCAAAAGTGAGCAGGTACAGCCATTCTTACATCAGATAAAATAGACTTTATATCAGCAAAGGGAAAAAAAAAGACAAAGATGATCATTACATAATGGTAGAGTGATCAATTCAATTAGAAGATACAACAATCCTAAATATATTTGCACCTAACACAGGAGCTCCCAGCGATTCATAAAGCAAATTTTTCTAGATCTCAGCAAAGAAATAAATAGAAGCATCTTAATGCTCAGTGACTTTAACACTCCACTGACAGAACTGAATAGATCATTGAAGCAGAAAATGAATGAAGAAACACTGGACTTAAACAGGATTCCTGAGTGTAGATTATTGGACCTAACATAGATTATTCTATCTGAAAACTACTGCATATACACTTTTCTTATTATAATATGGGACATATTTCAAGATTGATCATATCTTAGGCCACAAAACAAGTATCAGAAAATTAAAAAAGATCAAACACATATTATGTATTTTCTCAGAAATAAAACTAAAAATTAATTCCAAGAATAACACTCAAATCTACGCAAAGTCATGGACATTAAACAAACTTTTGGTGAATGACTCTGGTGTCAGTGATGAAATTAAGGTTAAAATCAAATGATTTCTTGAACTGAATAACAAAGGAGATAAAAGCTTTCAAAATCTATGGGATTAAAAAAAGGCAACCTTAAAGGAAAAATTCATAGCCTTAAATGCTTACATAAAAAAATAGGAAGATCACAAATAACAACCTGATGTCATATCTGAAGAAACTAGAAAAAGAAGTCAAGCCCAAAGCCAAGAGAAGAAAGAAATAAGAAAGCTTAGAGTAGAACTAAATGAAATGGAAAACAAAACTAAGGAACAATAGTATAAAAAACTATCCTTTGAAAAGAGAAACAAAATTGATAGACCACCAGCCAGATTAACCAAAAATAGAAGAAAAAGACTTCCAGTAACCTCAATTAGACCAACTGATACTGCTGAAATATAAAATATTAACTGCAAATACTATGAAAACCTCTATGCACACAAATTATGAAACCTAGTAGAAATCAATAAATTTTTGAGAACACATAAATTCATAAGACTGAATCAGGAAGAAATAGAAAAAAATTCTGAACAGAATAATGAGCGGCAAGATTAAAGCAGTAATATTTATATATAAAAAAATCTCCCAACAAGAAAAAGCCCCAGGTCAGAAGGATTCACAGATGAATTCTATCAGACCTACAAAGAAGAATGGGTAGCTATCCTACAGAACTTATTCCAAAACATAAGGAAGGAGGGAATCCTACTTAACTCATTCTATGAAGTCAGTATCAAACCAATACTAAAGCCAGGAAAGAGCACCACAACAAAAGAAAACTAAAGACCAACATCCCTTATGAATATAGATGCAAAAATCTCAACAGAATACTAGCAAATTGAATTCAAGAGCATATCAAAAAGATAATTCACCATTATTAAGTGGGTTTCATCCCAATGATAAAAGGATGGTTTTAACATATGCAAATTAATAAATGCAATTAACCACAAAAACAGAATCCAAACGTAGATCATACAATCATCTCAACAGATGCTGAAAAAGCACTTGATTAAATCCATCACCCTTCATGATAAAAAACCCTCAATAAACTAATCATAGAAGTAACATACTTCAAAATTATAAAAGCTATAAATAAGGGTGGCAACTGTGGCTCAAAGGAGTAGGGCGCTGGCCTCATATGCAGGAAGTGGCAGGTTCAAACCTAGCCCTGGCCAAAAACTGCCAAAATAAAAAAGAGAGAGATTAAAAATAAGCTATAAATGAAAAACCTGCAACCAACATCACACTGATTGGGAAAAAATTGAAAGCATTCTCCCAAAGAACTGGAACAAGATGAGGATGCCCACTGTCACCACTTCAATTTGACATAATATTGGAAATCCCAGGGGTGGTGCCTGTGGTTCAAAGGAGTAAGGCACTGGCCCCATATGCCAGAGGTGGCAGGTTCAAACCCAGCCCTAGCCAAAAACAGAAAAAAAAAAATATTGGAAATCCCATCCAGTGCAATCAGGCAAAAGAAAAGAAGTGAAGGGCATCTAATTTGGGAAAGAGGAGGTCAAAGTATCCCTGTTTACTCATGATATGACTCCTATCCAGAAAATCCTAAAGTTTCTTTTTCTTTTTTTTTTTTTTTTTTTGGCCGGGGCTGGATTTTAACCCACCACCACCGGCATATGGGGCCGGCGCCCTACTCACTGTGCCACAGGTGCCACCCCCAGAAAATCCTAAAGTTTCTATCTAAAGCATCCTAAACTTGAAAAATATATTCAACAAAGTGTCAGGTTACAAATCAATGTACATAAATTAGTTACACTTCTATATACTAATAACAGTCAAGTGGAGGTCAAATCAAGGACTGAACATTGTTCACAACAGCCACAAAGAAATAAATGCCTAGGAATATATTTATTCAGGAAGGTAAAAGACTTCTACTAGGAAAACAATACAATACTGATGAAGGAAATTCCAGATAATACAAACAAATGGAAAAATGTCTCATGTTTATGGATCGGTGGAATCTACATCATTAAAACATTCATACTGCCAAAAGTGATTTATGGATTCAACACAATCCCCATTTAAATACGAGCATCATATTTCATAATTCTAGAAAAAAATAATCCTAAGCTTTATTTAGAACCAAAAAATACCTCAAGTAGCCAGAGCAATCTTAAATAAAAAGAGCAATTCTGGAGGCATTACATTACCTGACTTCAGAATATGTTAATACTACAAGGCTATAGTAATTAAAATAGCATTTATAAATGTAGAGAAATAGACTAATGGAACAGAACAAAGAACCCAGAAATAAAACCATCTACCTACAATCAACTGATCTTTGAAAGAACAGACAACAACATACACTGGGGAAAGGAAGCCCTATTCAATAAATGGTGCTGGGTAAATTAGATAGCCATAGATAGAAGAATGAAACAGGAAAGCTATCTCTCACCATTAATAAAAATTAATTCAATATAGATAAAGACTTAACTGAGAGGCATGAAACCATGAACATTCTAGATAAAACACAGGAAAAACTCTTTTAGATATTAACTTAGGCAAAGAATTTGTAGATAAGACCCCAGAGGCAAATACAGCAACAACAAAAATAAATATATAGGACTTAATTAAAAAGCTTTTGCACAGCAAAGGAAATAATCAAGAGAGTAAATAGACAAGCTACAGAATGTGAGAAAATATTCGTAAACTATAACTGTGACAAAGTTCTGATATCCAGAATCTAAAAAGAACTGAAATAAATAAGCAAAAAAAAAAAAAGAAAGAAAAGAAAGAAAGAAAGAAAATCCCCAAACAAACCAATCGAAAAGTGAGCAAAACATGAATGGAAAACTTTCAAGAGAATATAAGCAAATTGCCAAAAATACATAAAATAAATGTTCAACATCATTAATCATCAGGGAAACTCAAATGAAAACAACAATGAGATACCAGCTTACCTGTATCAGCATACCTTTCAGAATGGCCATATTAACATGTCAATAAACAATAGATGTTAGTATGCATACAGAGAGAAAGAAACACATGTACACTGTTGATGGAACTGCTAATTAGTATGGCTTCTATGGAAACAGTATGGAGATTCTCAAAGAAATAAATGTAGACCTACCATTTGACCCAGCAACCCCACTACTGAGTATTTACCCAAAGGAAATACAATATTTTTATCAAAAAAGACACCTGGACTAAAATATTTATTGCTGCACAATTTACAATGGCAAAGATACTGAATCAACTAAAGTGCTCTTCAGTTCATGATTGGATAAAGAAAATGTGGTGTCTATCTATCTGTCTGTCTGTCTGTCTGTCTATCTACCCATCCATCTATCCATCCATACCATGGAGTAACAACCTTAAAAAGGAAGGTAATAATGTCATTTGTAGCAACTTTGATGGCATTAAAGACCATTATCCTAAGTATCTCAGGAATGGAAAACCAAACACCATATGTTCTCACTACTAAGCCAGAGCTTAGTAGATGAGTACACACAAGCACAAAGCAACATAAAGGACATAAGAAACTAAAAAAAGAGTGTGTGGAGCTCCAGTGGTGCAATCGGTTAGCGCATGGTACTAATATAAAAAGGGGGTGTGTGGGATAAAAGCTTACCTGTTGGGTAACAATGAACAACATTCTGGTAATGGGCACACCAAAATCCCTGAGTTAAGCCTTATACAATATATCAATGTAACAAAGAAAAACTTGTACCACCTTAATTAATATTTTGAAATAAAAAAGAGAAAAGAAAAAAATAGTTTAAAAAATGCAGTCAAAAGACCATAAAAAAAACCTAACTGGTTCTTCTGATAACTTCAGTTATTTTGATATGGTTAAAGGCCATGTAGAATGGCCAAGAGGGTTGGCATGCCATTTTAGGTCTTCATAATGCTTTTATTAAAAAATTTCAATTCCAAATACATCCGAGCACAATTTGTGTTCTCATAAAATGAAACCTGGTTACTTCCCTGTTTTTCCACAAAAATATTTGATTTTATTCCATCTGCTACCACTACCATAACTCACAGACTTGTCTCAGTACCGCTCGGCAACCACAACGGTGTTTATACTTTGGAAAATGAGGAGAGCTTTATTACTTGCAAAGAATTTTCAAGCTCACGCGGCCATTCTGAAAGGCTGGGAAACATGGCTGGCAGCCACAAGTCAGGAACATGTGTCTTTCAAGGGAAAGGTAAAGGGGAACAGGATTTTATACTGAGTGAGGTGGCTGAATGTACATATTTAATGAGCTGTAGGAGGAGTCATGAATATTTATAAAAAGAAAATGTGCATGTGTAATTGTGCTTTACACTTCTCATCCTACCAAGACTGGGAACGCAGTCTTAAGATTTTTCCAGGGTTCCCTTGTCCAAGAAGGGTCTGTTCAATTAATAGGAGGCTTAAGATTTGATTTTTAATTCGTGCCTGCTTGGATCAACCCAGGCCTACTGCCCATGCCTGCGTTAGTTCCCCCTGTTTCTCACATGTTATCAGAATCTAATGAGATAAGATTGGATTGATAACCAGTAAGAGCAAGTTAGTGTCCCACACTCTCCTAACATCATAACTCTCAGGCATGCCTCCTGGAGAGGCTGTCAAAAGTTCTATAAAAGCAATGGTCACCTGTGATAGACGATAGCTGATAACTCAGCTAAAAGCAACATTCTTAAACATTGAGATAAAAATTTTCTCTTAGAGGCCTTGTCAGAATCTCAAAAATTCTCTCTCAGAGGCCTACGCAAGAATCTTAGCTGCAGGCTCGGCTCCTGTGGCTCAACGGGCTAAGGCGCCAGCCACGTACAACTGAGCTGGCGGGTTCGAATACAGCCTGGGCCCGCCAAACAACAATGACGGCTGCGACCAAAAAATGGCCAGGCGTTGTGGCGGGCGCCTGTAATCCCAGCTACTTGGGAGGCAGAGGCAGGAGACTCGCTTGAGCCCAGGAATTGGAGGTTGCTGTGAGCTGT
>CAUYON010065059.1:0-26896 GCA_963573935.1 Arctocebus calabarensis
GCTGCAACCAAAAAATGGCCGGGCGTTGTGGCGGGCGCCTGTAGTCCCAGCTGCTTGGGAGGCGGAGGCAGGGGACTCGCTTGAGCCCAGGAATTGGAGATTGCTGTGAGCTGTGATGCCATAACACTCTATCCAGGGTGACAACTTGAGGCTCTGTCTCAAAAAAAAAAAAAAAAAAAAAGTTAGGATTTGTATTGTAATAAGTTATTTGATTTTTTCTCAGTAGAATTAATGATTTTTAAATGAAGAAAAATTATATATACTTTTTCTGTGCCTTTATTTAACATGCCATCACAAATATACCTGTATACACATGAGAATCTACACATACACTGAATTTATTGAATACTTTATCACTTTTCCTTGATATTAAAATGTTCTCTTCCCACAGTATTTTTATTGGCAAAGTTTTTCATTCCTAAACTAAAAAATATTTGTGCATTTTCAAATTTTACAAATACAGAAATATCCATAAGATGGTGCTGTATCTTTAATTTAATCTGGTCAGATACTGAATGCAAAGGACATCTATTACAAATGTGGTTAAAAGACTGAGTTGAGAGTTTAATCTTCAATAAATCTTACGCTGAGCAACTGACCATGCAAGTGAATCAGACTCTTTTAAGTAACACATTTTTCATATATCATGTAATTGCTAAAGTTTTTTTTTTTTTTTTTTTTTTTTACTAAATCATAGCCATGTACATTAGTGCAATCATGGGGTACAATGTGCTGGCTTCATATACAATCTGAAATATTTTCATCAAGCTGTTCAACATAGCCTTCATGGCATTTTCTTAGTTATTGAATGAAAACATTTGTGTTCTGCATTTAGTAAGTTTCACCTGTACCCTTCTAAGATGCACCGTAAGTGTGATCCCACCAATTGCCCTCTCTCCATCCATCCTCCCTCCACCCTTCCCCTCCCTTGTCCTTTTCCCCATATTCTTGTGCTACAATTGAGTTATAGCCTTCATATGAAAGCTATAAATTAGCTTCAAGTATCTTATTCCTGATCTAGTTGTCAACTATAGGTGGAAAAAAATTGAAATTCTCATTTCAACTGACATTTTCTGAACAATAGACACTTTCACACATCACATTAGACAAATGACACGGTTTAATTATATACAGTATGATTTTCTACCAAGGTCAATAGTAGTCTTAGTAGTCTTTAAAAGTCCTTTGAAACATAAAATTTTGTGGAAATTAGAAATGGCATTGCAAGCAGTACTTCCTTTCAAATATCTAAGACTTAAAGAAATTAATTCAATTCCTCTAGTAAAATTATTAATATTTATCAAGTGAGGAAAAGGTAATTTAGAATATGATGCTTATATAATGTATTTCTAATTTATGGTGATTCAGTCAGGATAAGTAATATTTCATTTCCTATTGAATCATTGCTCATAAACACATTTAATATATATAGTGCTTAAAATCTTGTTATATAATCCATTCTTTTTAAGATAAACAATCTTAGGCCAAAGGAATAGAGATCTCTTATAATTGAGGTGATGGGGGAAAGCATGTTTATGAAGGAAAATATTTAATGCCATGAATAGCAATTAAGTGTGTGTGTGTGTCCAAGACAGGAGCCTAATCTCCATCACATAATCACATGGAAATCTCAAATGAAATATTTACTGCTATATAATTTGGGGGACAAATTTGATATTACTGATTTGCCTTTTTTCCATTGCTCAGAATTTTGTCTTCTTTTGAATAGTGCCACCTTCTGAATGACACCTTCATTGTACCTCTTAATCCAAAATGATTCTGTGTAATACCATAGACAAATATGAATAGATTGGTAGACACCGGGAGAGAATCCTAGTTAGCATTATTTTGCAAAACAATAAACCTAATAAATAGTTATGGTTAAAAACTTATATATTTAAACTAGATATAAAATAATTTCATGAACTATGTGATATTATATGTATGAAGTCTCTTTTAGCTCCTCAAAATTTTTCTAGAATTTAAATGTCTTTATTTTTCTTTATGTATGTTTTTCTTACTCAAATTTAAATAGAAAGTTTATGTATGATTGGAGTGCACGTAAATAAATGACTCAGTAAAAATTAGATTTGTTTAATTTAGAATAAATATTAAAATGAACAAGCTAAAATCAATTAATGTTGTTGACCATCATTCTCACATTCTCACTAAGATAATTCATCCACCCTTTAATTACACCCTTTAATTAATTATTGTTCTAATTGTTCTACCCTCTTGATCATAGCATTGGTATACTATAAAGAGTAACAATGTCAATGGTTTCTTCCCCCAGACTGCTTCCTTTTCTTATTGCTGTTCTATATTCAGTAGAAAATGGTTTTATGATGTATAAGAAATATTTAATGAACATTAAAGAGCTTATGAAGATAAATACTACTTGTATGTTTTGTTTTTGAATTCATTTTAAAAATAGACCAACAGCATCTGTTGGAAAAATCATAACTTATCAGGTGCTTCAGAAGAAATCAAAGAGAAAATAAAAGGCTATATTGGGAGAGACTAAAGGCATCACAGGGCAGGTGCTGTGCTCAGGAAATACAACATCGATCAAAAGACCATGGGGAGTGCTAAGAAAACAGCAACAGATGGGGGTTCCATTGTGGAAAACATTCATCGCTTAATTCGCCAGATATTTATTAAGAATTCACTTTGGTCATGCACTCTGATGAGTGGAGGAGATGGAATGATGAGCAAAATGGATAAAATTTCTCTCTTTTGTGGAATGTAAAGTTGAAAGGGGAAGAGAGACAGTAATTCAAAACCACACAAGTGAAGGCATAATACATGTTGAAATAATTATTATAAAGTAATAGTGCGTGGTGCCAATATGATGTTGTCTGGCAAAGGGATGTGGGAAGCAGATGGCACTTGAGCAGACATCTGAAGAATAAGCATAGGGTAGAGAATATTTCATAATATGTCTGGGATTTGCTTCTAAATTATTTGGAGTGGGGGTGGGGTTGGTGAAGCTATGGATAAAATTAGACACATTTTGTTATGTTTGATAATTTCAATAATAAACACCATATACACACAAATATATATGTATAGTATTTTAGGCAGAAACTAGGACATGTTATATTTAAAGGCCCTGAGGCAAGAAAGAACTTGGTTTTTTAAGTTCTTAAAAGAAAGCCAGGTTGGCTAGAAAGCAGAGGACTGAAGGTAGACACTGTATGGCCCTGTAATTCATACTCAATGTTTTAGTCTTTATCCTAAGAGCAATAACAGGTGTTAGACATCAGAGTTATAGTCTTATGTTTTGTGTTTATAGCAAAAATCACTCAGGTTGTACTCTAGACCTTAGAAGAAAGCAAGAATATGGGAAGAGGATGGAAATGGAGGAGATGAAATGATTGGAAAGACATATAGGCCATATAGGCAGTGCCTGTGGCTCAAAGGAGTAGGGCGCTGGCCCCAAATACCAGAGGTGGCGGGTTCAAACCCTGCTCCGGCCAAAAACTGCAAAAAAAAAAAATAATAAATAATAATAATAATAATAATAAAATACAAGCCAAACAGTTGAAATAACTTGATGCTAAGAATGTCTCCTAAATTTTTGAGGTTATGCAACTTTGGGCTTAAGAAATTCTTTTGATTAACATTTTTTATTAGATTTCAATAATAGCACTTTCGTCTTGCTATCTGCTACGCAATCCAGGGTACAAATTATATCGTGTTTCTACATTTTATTTCCCCTGTAAGATCTTATAGATCTTAGTCTTCTTAGCAAAGTATCTCAAGAATGGAAGAAACAGTATCCAATGTACTCAGCCCTACTATAAAACCAATTCATAGCTTTCATATGAAAGCTATAACCCAATTATAGCCCAAGAATAAGGAGAAAGGGACGAGGGAGGAGAGGGGAGGGGGGAGGAGAGGGTGGAGGGAAGGTAATCGGTGGGACCACACCTACAGTGCATCTTAGAAGGGTACATGTGAAATTTACTAAATGTAGAATATAAATGTCTTAACACAATAAAAAGGAAAATACCGTGAAGGTTATGTTAATCAGTTTGATAAAAATATTTCAAATTGTATATAAAACCAGCACATTGTACCCCATGATTGCATTGATGTACACAGCTATTATTTAATTAAAAGAAAAAAAAGAATTACAAACATGTTGTCACTGGATAGATAAAGATACTCAAGAAATAAAGAAATAATTAGGATGAAAATCCACAGGAAAAATAATTAGAAGATTATTTTTTTTCCTTCCTTTCTTTCAATGAGATAGTCTATAACTCTTAATATACTAAGGACAATGATAGATTAAATTACATTATTAGTACCTATACTAGAGGTACTATACTAAATTACTATTATTAGTACCTTAACTAGAGGCCAGAAATGGTTCAGGATTAGGGATAGCTGTTAAAAGATTTTAGCTGAGACAGAAAGAGATCCACCCAAAACCCTCACTGAAGAATATCTGTCACAGGATGAAGCACTCATGACAATGAAGTCTACTTAAGTAAAATTTATTGCTTCCAGATTGTTAGTTTCATGTGGGTAATGCAATATTGTTCAAATGTTCTAGTTTAATATTTTAACAGGAAAGTTTGGAGCAGAAATAACCCATTAATTATACCAGTAAAGATGTTCTCCGAAAATTATCAGAAAAGTTGTAAGATAAAAAGGCAGCATATGTTATAGTAGAAAGTATAATAAGTTGAATAACATCCCTCGGTTGAATTTCTCTGTAACTTGAGGTGAAGCCCCTGTGCACGTAACCCACACCCAAACCCCAATGAGACCCCCAATCTGAACCCTTAGTGAATAAAATGCAAATGTCTTCAAAGTAAGACATTTCATTAGGTTATGTTTTGCTTTACAGTAAACAAAGAAGGAAAACTAACAAATGCACACTTTCTTGCTGACTCAGTGCCCTAACTTTCCAATTCAGATGTTCATTTGGCTTTCTAAACTATCTGTATTTTATAAATAAAGATCAATTTTTTTAGCTGCAGGACAGATATTAAATTTAAATAGATGCCCACTAATAAAATGCTCTGCACCAGAAAGCACACTAATGTAAGACTTAAAGAATACTCTTATTTAATTTTGAGGTGTGCAGAACATTAGTTTTGGGGGGTAGGGGAGAGAAACATATGTCCTCTAACACAAGCATACAGCTATAAAAGAAAGTGATTTCTTTTACCTATATTGCCCCAATTCTTGCCAGGAATAGAAGTTAATTACTTCCCTAATTGCAAACACATTTTGTGTTTTTGCTATTTATGAATTGAGGATTTTTTTTCACTGTTCGATAGACTGGGTCTTGTTCTGCTGCCCAGGTTGGGGTGCAATGGTATAATCATAGCTCTCCGCAGCTTTGAACTCAAGGAAACCTCCCAACCTCAGCCTCCCATGAGGATACCATTAAAAAACAATTCATTTCTAGCTGGGTGTTGTGGCGGGCACCTGTGGTCCAAGCTACTCGGGAGGCTGAGGCAAGAGAATCGCCTAAGCCCAGGAGCTAGAGGTTGCTGTGAGCAGTGTGATGCCACAGTACTCTACAGAGGGCGATAAAGTGAGACTCTGTCTCTACAAAAAAAAAAAAAAATTAAATTAAATTAAATTAGGGCGGCGCCTGTGGCTCAGTGAGTAGGACGCAGGACCATATACAGGGGTGGTAGGTTCAAACCTGGCCCCGGCCAAACCGCAACAAACAAATAGCCCGGCATTGTGGTGAGCACCTGTAGTCCCAGCTACTTGGGAGGCTGAGGCAAGGGAATTGCCTAAGCCCAGGAGTTGGAGGTTGCTGTGAGCTGTGTAACGCCATGGCACTCTACTGAGGGTGATAAAGTGAGACTCTGTCTCTACAAAAAAACAAAAACAAAAACAAAAACAAAACAAAACAATTCATTTCAATTTAATTTAACAACTATTTACTGAGTACCTCCTTCACACTAGCCACTGTTCTAAACACTGAGAATACAGCAGGAAAGAAAACGGATTTTTTTTAACCTGCACTTCTGTAAGAGTTTAAACATTTTCAAAGAACTTAGATGGATATTGCATTTTATCCAATAGGCTCAGAAGAAAATCACAGAGAGATTAAAATGATTTTCCAAGATTGGTTTGTTAATTGATAGTATATTCTCTTAATTTCAGACCCATAATTTTCTCCTAAATTATAGACTTGTACTTCATCTGCCAACTGATTGGCTTTACCTACATGTCTGAAGATAGCTCACTATTTCTTGTATGAGTGTCAGGGTGATGCAAACTCTGTTCCTATACTGTCAGGGCTCAAATCCTTTCTGTTACCTAGATGCCTGAGTAACAAACCACCCTCAAACTCCGTGGAATGAATAACAGCCAACTATGCCTTCTCGCACACACACACATTTGTTTGTGAGTTACCTGAATGAGGCTGTGCTCTGCTCTAAGTTCACAAGTTGGTTCCAGGTCTGCTCCACCCTTTTGTCCTCTTTGGACCACCCAGGGCATATTCTCATAGTGATGGCGGAGGTCTACAGGAGAGCCCACCTGTACATACCTATCTCAATCCTCTACTTGTGTTATGTCTGCTATCATCTTATTGGCCAAAGTAAGTTTCATGGTCAAGCCCAGAGAATAAAGTGCATTCTGTTCAGTCATATCAATGAGACGGGGGGCGTAAGGATAGGAAAGAGTAGATACTTTTGAAGAGTAATATACTATGGAAGACTTGACATCTCTTGCCTCGCTTTCTCTCTGTGTAAAAGCCCCATAAAATTGCTGTGACAATTCAAAAAAGCACTTAAGAAGCTTGGTGTATCATGAGTGCTAGGTAAATGTGAGCTTTACTATTTCTGTATGTTTTTGCTCATCAAATGGATCCACACCTCCATCCAAGGGGCTCATAGCCATCCTCCTTTCTCTCATACCCCTTTTTCCTAGGAAGCATGTATGTTTGGTCCAAGACCAAATGTTTACACTCAAGTGAGGCCACCTGTGGTAACCATGTTAATAAAATGACTCATCAATAGGGAAAGTCTATCAGGTAAATCATGCAGATTTGCTTTTTTTACCTAAAGCGCATCTCTTCATTGTACTTTCTAACCCAGAGATTGTAAGCTTAAAGAAGGTCCAGCTTAGGCTTGGCACCCATGGCACAGTGGTTATGGCACCAGGCACATACACTGAAGGTGGCAGGTTCAAATCCTGCACAGGCCAGCTAAACAACTGCAACAAAACAATAGTCGGGTGTTTTGGTGGGCGCCTATAGTCCCAGCTACTTGGGAAGCTTAGGCAAGAGAATTCTTAAGCCCAAGAGTTTGAGGTTGCTGTGAGCTGTGGTGCCACAACACTCTACTGAGGATGACATAGTGAGATTCTGTCTCAAAAAAAAAGGAAGGTCCAGCTTAAAAAAGCAAATGCCTGTATTTACCTTTTCTAAATTCTCTGTAATGAATTTTCTTTTTGGAAAAAAGGCAAAAAGCTATTATAATAAAGATAACCTAGTTTAAGTGCTACCACCTCTGTGATGTTTTTCCCAACTTTCCTAGTAAGTTAATTTCCTTCCTCTGCAATGGTCAATATATCTTTTCAAAACCTTTATTACAGCAGGGACCAGATTATATGTTGCATAATTTTATGTGTATGCCTGCCCCTCTCAATGAGAGAACTTCTAAGAAATAATTTCTTGTTCTTATCACAAGTGCATGATACAAAATAAGTGATCAATAATATATTTATTGGTTAGAATTAGGAATAAAACAGAAATAGAACCTAGCAAAAGATCATTGGATTTTGCTTCAGCTCTACTTTTAAAAGTGATATTCATGAAAAAATAAAGTTCACTGTTTGTAAATAATACCTCAATAAAATTTTTAAAATAATTTTGGATTATTACATTTTTACCAACAGAATATGATATCTATTGCAAGATAGGTATTAATATTGCTGAACACATTAAAAGTGAACTTTTGCTAGTATTAGAAAATTAACAACGTACAGAATGTGGAGGGTAACCTAAAAATAGTCTTTTCAGCAAATGGTTCTAGATCAACTGAATGCCCACACAAAAAATGAACAACCATCTTCTCACATCATATGTAAAAAATAATGTAAAATAGATGATAGACCTAAGACAAAGCTAAATCTATGAACTTTCCAGAAGAAAACAGGAGAAAAATCTTTCTGACCTTGGGTTATGCAAAGCTTCCTTAGACAAGATGCAAAAATATGAAACATAAAGTAGAAAATTGATAAATGTCTTTAGCAAAATTAAAAACTTGTTTTCCTAAAAAGACACCATGAAGAAAACAAAAAGCTCCAGGATGAAAGAAAACATTCATAATATCTAAATCTGACAAAGGGCTTATTTCTAGAATATATAATGGACTATTATAATTCATTAAGAAAAAATGAAAGAGCACAACTTAAAAGTAGGCAGAAGAGTTATTTAAACAGTTATTTCACAAAAGAAAATATTCAAATGGTGAATGTGCACATAGTAAAATGCTTAGCATGATTAATCATTAGAGAAAATGGAGTTTAAAACTTCAATGAGACAGTATTATGTACCTGCTTGAATTAAAATTTTAAAAAGATTAAAAATACCAAATATTGGTGAGGATGAGGGAACAACTGAAACTTACATTGTGCTGGTGGGAATGTAAAATGACATAATCAATTTGGAAAACTATTTGACAGTTTCTTATATATTTAAATGTATGATTACCAGTTGACCTAGCAATTCTACTGCTATGTGTGAAACCCTGCATTCATACACAAATTGGAACATGAATCAACATTATTTATTTATAGCCAAAAGTTAGAAGCTATTCAATGTTCATCAACAGATGAATGAATAAAAAGAAGCGGTAAATTGATACAGCAGAACAGTACTCAGCAATGAAAAGTGATGTGTACAACACGCATGGCTCTCAGAAAGTGCCGTGATGTGTGAAAGAAGCCAGACACAGGAAGCAAATATGTATATTCTCTTTATATAAATTTTTAGAATTGAAAACTAGCCTATTATGACAAAAGGCAGGTCAGGGTTTGGCTGGGGCCAAGAGAAGAGGAGGAAATGGCAAGGGGGCAATGAGAACATTCTCTATTTTGATTTGTAACACTGGTTTCCTAGGTGCACACATCTGTCAAAACTCAACAAATTATGCAAATTTTCATGGATGCAGTTCACCATTTGTAAATCTGATTTTCCAAATATGAAGAGAATTAACATTTTATTATCAGATAAAATGTATTACAAGATGTAAAAGAGTAACATTGTTGAACACACAAAAAATATACTTTAGTTAGTGCTGAAAAATCAACACTGTACAAAGATGGAGGGCAGCATGATCAAATACAATTTAATGTCACATGAACTTTATGGCCACCCTGTATAAGGTGTTTTAATCTTTACTTTCTAATTCTATGAAATCCTTGCCCTTCCATTACATCTTTTCCCCCTCTTCCTTTTAAGAACAGAAGGACATTGCTTTCTCTTCCTCTTTTCTCTGCTCTCTTTATTTCCCTCCCCTCCATGCTGAAAACAAAATTTATTCTTTTAGGCACTGCTGATTACACAAACATGGTGATGTTTTTAAGTTGGGAAAGAATTTCCAACTACAAATAAAAATAGTTGGGGTAGTATGTTGTTAAAGCAATTTAAGTGCCAATAAAAAAATGAATTAAACATTTCCTATATTGTCCCCCAAATTCAGAGAAAGTGTTCCCTAGGTCGTGGTAACATATACATGCTCATGACCTACTTTAGTGCAGCTCTGAGGAGACCTTTGCAGGCTTCTAGTAGCTTTCTCTCACAATTGTCATAATTGAATCTGCAAGTTGATCTCACATTTTTTTCTTTTCTTATTTTAAAATGTCCTATTGAAAAAGTTTATAAGGAACAGAATAGAGTAAATGCATATACTTGTTTACTAATAGGGTGTACACATTCTTCCTAATAGTCTTAATGAAACACTAGTGTATCTTTCTTTTTTATTCTACCTTTTTAGAATTCACCTTTACTATGGCACACTAACTACAACATGATTATTATTTCCCTTTTGCCACAATAAATGATCACATACTTAATGGATTAAAACAATACAAATGTATCTTATAGCTTTGTAGTTCAGAAGGTCTAAATGCACCTCCATGAGCTAAAATCAAGGTGTCAGCTAAGCTGCATTCCTTCCTGGAATTTTCTTGCCTTTGGTAGTTTCTAGAGGTGACCTGTATCCCAAAGCACTTAAAGCAGGTGAGGATGACCTATTGATCTTTCTGACATTATGTCACTCTGACACTCACCTTTCTGCACCTTGCTTCCTCATCTTTGGAATTTTTTCATTCTATTGGGCCTACCTGGAGAATCTGGGATAATATCCCTATTTTAAATTCATCTGATGGGCAACCTAAATTCTCTCTGCTATCTTAATTTCCCTTTGCCATGTAACATAACATGGATATGAAATCTAAGGGTTAGGATATAGATACTGTTGGGAGGCCATTATTCTGCCTACTACATTGTTAAGATGTTAGTGATATAACACACACACACACACACACACACACACACACAATGTATATATACGTTTAATCCTTATAGAGGTTAATACCTTGCCCAAGGTGAGATAGGCAGCTGAATAACAGAACTAGAATGCAAACCTAAGCCATCAGGTTTTAGAGGGTGTGCTCTTTTCCAAAGGATACTTTACTGACTCAAGTAATACTTTTCTCCTTACTCTAGGAGTGTTACTCTGTTCCTGTCTCTGCCCACTCTTTCCTTTCCTCTTACTTCTGGGATTTATTCTGTTGTCCTCAGATTCCCTGCCTCTTGCAGTGAGTTCTCCAAAGATCTCGTGACCACAGGACAGATCCCTATTGGTTTTCTATTATTCAAGGTCTCTTTACCATCTATTTTAATCTACCCATTGTAAACATTTGTAACTGTTCTTTCAAAATGTCCTATTTGGAGGGTTTTTATTACTGCTTCTCTCTTTTTCTTAGTGAACCTGGCTAAAGACTTGTCGATTTTATCTTTTCAAAAAACCAACATTTTGTTTAATTGATCTATTATACTTTTTGTTTTGATTTCATTTATTTCTGTTCTGATATTTATTATCTCTTTTCTTCTACTAATTTTAAGTTTGGTTTGCTTTTGTTTTTATAGTTCTTTGAGATGCATAATTAGATTGCTTATTTGAGGTTTTACTGCTTTTTGACATAGGCGGTTATTGCTATAAACTTTCCTTATAGTACTGCTTTTACTGTATCCCATGGGGTTTAGTATGTCATGTTTCCATTTTCATTAGTTTTAAAATTTTTTAAATTTTCTTATTAATTTTTTCATTGATCCACTGGTCTTTCAGGAGCATATTGTTTAATTTCCATGAGTTTGTGGGGAAATTCCTCTGGCTATTGATGCCAAGTTTTATTCCATTGGTCAGAGAAAACACTTAACCTGATTTCAATTAGTTTTGAACTTTTAAAGACTTGTTTTGTGGTCCATCATATTGTCATATTGTTGAGAATAATCTTTTTACTGACTAGAAGAATGTGTAGCTGTTAAAATGTTCTATAAATATTTGTTAGGTCCATTGGTATATACTTCAGATTAAGTCAATTTTTTGGTTGATTTTCTGTCTAGATGATCTGTCCATTAATGAAAGCAGAATGTTGAGGTCTCCAGTTATTACAGTGTTAGAGTCTGATACTCCAGACTTGGATGTAGATATATATTTAGAGTGTTATATCCTTTGACAGATTTTACCCATTTAATGTTATATATTGACCTTCTTTGTCTGTTTGTATAATTTTTGTCTTGAAACCTATTTTTCCTGAGAGAAGTATAGCTACTCCTGCCCTTCTTTGGTTTCTATTAACATTGGGGTATCTTTTTCTATTCCTTCATTTTTAGTTGATGCGTGTCTTTATATATGAGGTGAGTTTCTTGTAGACAGCATATATTGGTATTTTGTTATTTTTATATGCCATCTATGCCTTTTGATTGGAGAATTTAGTCCATTTACTTTCAATATTATTATTGATCAGTAAGAATTATTGATGTTGTTATTTGATTTCTGGTTGTTTTGCAGTTCTCTCTTTCTTTGTTCCTTCTTTCCTGCCTTCCTTTGTGTGAAAGCGATTTATTTTGGTAGTGTGTTTTAATTTCTTGCTTTTTATTTTTTGCATACCTATTGTAAGTTTTCAATTTAAGATTGTTATGAGGCTTTTTAAAAAATAGTATAATCAGTTATTTTAAACTCATGATAATTGTGATTATACAAACAAACAAGCAAAGAGAAAGCTGAAAAAATTCTCTATACTTTAACACCAGTCTGCCTGCTTTCCACACTTTCTATTTGTATCTATCTCTTAAAAGTTGTTGTACTTATCTGTTTGCTTTTTAGTCTTTTTAGTCAAAATACAGGTGGCTTCCACATCTGTTATTACAGCAACAGAGTATTGTGTGTGTGTCTGTTTACTTACTGTTGTCAGTGAAATTTTACCTTCAAATGATTTCTTATTATTTGTTAACATCCTTTACTTTCAGATTTAAGAATTCTCTATAGAATTTCTTATAGGAAAGTTCTGAGTGTTGAGGAAATTCCTCAGCTATTGATTGTCTGGAATGTCTTTAGCTCTCCTTCATGTTTGAAGAATATTTTTGCTGGAGATAATATTCTAGGATTAAAGTCTTTTTCCTTCACCTTGAATATGTCACGCCACTCTCTCCAGACCTATAAGTGTTCCACTGAGAAATCTGCCTCTGAACATATTGGATGTATATCTCCTTGAGGTATATCTTTTTCTCTTGATGCTCTAAGGAGCATTTCTGACCTCTGGGAATTTGATTATTAAATGCCTCGAGGTACGGTTATTTGGATTAAATCTACCTGATGTTCTTTTACCTTCTTGTACCTAATATCTTTCTCTAGGTTTGGAAAGTTCTCTGTTATTATTTCTTTAAATAAACTTTTTACCTTGATTTCTCTCTCTCCCTCCTCTTTAAGACTGATAACTCTTGCATTTGCCCTTTTGAGGTTATTTCTGGATCCCATAGTCATGCTTAATTCTTTCTTATTCTTTCTTTCTTCTGATTGTTTATTTTCGTATATCCCCCTTTGAAACTTATTAATTCTGTTGCTTGATCAATTCTGCTGTTCAGAGACTATTCATTATTTTAGTTTGTCAGTTGGCATTTTCCACTCTAGAATTCCCTCGTGACTTCATTTTTATTACCATTATTATTTAAATCCTTTTGTTGTACTTCTCTGATAGGATTCTGAATTCTTCTCTGTGTTGTCTTGAAGTTTGCTAATCTTCAAAACAGCTATTTTGAATTCTATGTCTGAAAGGTTAAAAATAGAAACATCACTCTGGGGTTGTTCACTGGCAACTTATTTAGTTTGTTTGGTGAGGTCATATTTTCCTAAATGTTCTTTGTTGAAGTTTGTTGATGTGTAGGCATTAAATGGTTACTTATATATTCTACTCTTCACAGTTTTGGCTTGTTTGTACAGATCCCTCTTGAGAAGTCTTTTCAGGTGTTAGAAAGGAATTGTGTTTTGTAGTCTAAGTCTTTTATCATTGCAACTGTATTAGCACTAGGGGGCACCCCAACCCCAGTAACACTGAAACTTTTGCAGACTCCTGGTGGTACCACTTTTGGGGCTTTGGTAAATTATGGGAGAATTCCCTGGAGCACCAAGCATAGTCTTCCACTCTTTTCTCTCACTTCTCCATTCCAAAAGGGTTTTCACTTCCCATGATGGACTGCCTGTAGTTGGGGAATGGGTGACACAAGCACTTCTCTGTGGTCACCACAGTTCAGACTGCACTGTATAGTATCTGAAGTCAGCACAGTCTTGCCCAATGCCTGTGAAAACTATTACCTGACTACTACTGATGTTTGCTCAAGGCCCAAAGGATCTTTAGTCAGCAGGTGGTGATTTTTGCCAGGACTGGGTCCTTCCCTTCAGGTCAATAGATACTCTTGGCCCAGGATAGGTCTAGGAATGCTATGCAACAACTAAGGCCTGTGGTCGGGGACTTCAGGAATCTGCTTTGTGCTTTATTTTTCTATGAGCTGAGCTAGTACCCAAGTTGCAAGACAAAGACCTCTGTATTCTTCCCTTTTTTCTCCCCCAAGTGGAAACAGTCAACACTGCCTGGAGTTGCAAGGGGTTTGACACAGGCACTCCCTTGGCTGTCACAGCTGGTGTCCCATTGGGTCATGAGACCCCAAATTGCTGGTGCTGTCCTTTGGCAAGTCTGGTGCTGCACCAGACTTGCCAAAGGACTGCAGTCATTGTAGCCTGTCTGCCTTTCAAATTTCTTCTGAGCCGCAGGCTACTTTAGTCAGCTGGTATTGGAGCTAGCTGGAACTCAGATTCCTAGCACTGGGACAGAGGATTCCCCTCCACCAGGGCTGGTCTAAAAAGTCCCCCAAGTGCTCCAGTAGAATTCACCCCTCTATTGTGTTTCCCTATGACAGAGCAGCCCTGAGTTCCATTGCTAAGTCATACAATCACTGCCCTTTTCAGGGTTCTTCTCCTTGATATTATGTTAACATCAGGTGCATACTGTGATCACTTACCTGATTTTTGGTTCTCATGGAGGTATTTTCGTGGGTGTACAGTTGTTTAATTTGGTGTTCCTACAGGGGTGGGTAAATGATTGTTGGAGGATTCTATTTGGCTATCTTGTTCAGCCTCCCTACAATTCTATTTAACATTCAATAGGCAACTACATTCTCTGTAATACTCTTAAATATTTCAGTGTACTATTATTTTTCCGGTTGTACTTGTTTTCATTTTATTTCTCATATTACTTTTTTAATATGTAGCTCATTTAAAAATTTTCCATTATTTTGCATAATTGTATTTCATTTAATATTATGATGGTCACAGTACAAGAACTATTGACTGTAACAGGTAAAACCAATAATAAATTCACTAGATTTTTACTAGTTATTTTTTTACTGTAGAAGCTGGCATTACTTTTATTATTTTATTTCAATATATCCTCATTGATTTCACTATTTTTTGAGGTAGTATAATTTTTGAGTTTCTACACTATTTTACTACAAGTAGAGATTTAATTGAGGTTGTAATCTAGTCATGTAGAGACTGTATTATTATCTGTTAACAAATAACTAGAATCAGAATCTAGCCATGTTGTAACCTAAATGGTGCTTTTGTTCATATTAGGAGAAACTTCCTTTTCCTTAAGTCGTATACACCTACCTGATAAACAATGATTATTAATAAATATACAAATCCAGGGCAATTGTGAATGTGAATGGCACCCCTAGAGCTATCTTCCCTGGCTCTTAGAAAAACCATATCAGACTCCATTTTATTTCAGAAAGCTTTATCTGACATAACTCCTCCAGCAAAAAATAACCTGAAGTAATTAGATATAAGTAATTGAATTCTTTGCAACTGAGCCCCAGGTATACTAAGATAAAATTAAAAAAAAAAATTGAGCTTTTAGTTTTCATGGCACTTTAGATACTACCGAGTTCTAGTGAATCTTACTATTTATCAGAATTCAGTTTAATCTCAAATTTCTTTTCTAGTAGTGAAGATTGAATGCAGCCTTTTAATACCATTCTAATACTCTTTAGAACAATCAGAGATGAAGTTGCATTCTACTACCCAATATAATTTAGTTATTTAAATCTCAAAATTGTGTTACACCTTTTTGAAGAAATCACATCCTTATGATGTAATAATGTCATGGTAATATTTTAATTGTAACAGCCACATTTTCCATGTATAATTTGCTTGGTTAGCATTGAAAAGGATTAGACAAAAATGACGATTAAGGGTAATAGTAGAAGTTCCTACAATTCAAGAGTTACTAAAATCAGGTGGGTTTTTTAGAAGTGGAGATGGTAATACACACTTTTTTTAAATTTTAAATGAGATTTGTGACCTTTTACAGTGAAGCAAAAGGCCACTTAGTAACAAACTATATGTAACATATGATAAAATAGAATATTTTAAAACAAACTTTTATAAAGATTATTAAAAATTTTATAAAAGCTACAGGAAGAAAACTTCAAATATATATTTCATCCATAAGCGAAGTACAAAATATTATCAGGAATTAGAAAAGAACGGACTTATGTGTGTATATGTGTGTATATATATATGTTCATATATATAGTCTGTATTTACATGTGATTGATAGATACATAGATAGATATTGTGGTGAAGTTCAGAAGTACTATTTAAGTTGGCTCTTGAAGTACAGATTGCTTCAACTTTCTCCATTCTCACTCATTCTCTCCTCTGTCAAATTTCCATTTTAAAATTATGTGGAAAACTTTGAAGGAAGTCTATAATATATTCTTTCCATTGTCAAATGACCATTTTTCCTACATGTTGTTTTTCATCATTGATAAGTATGATGGCCAATGATTGCATATTTTATGCATTTAGGGGCACAATCTTTGAGGCGAGTCTTGGAGATTATTAGCCTACTCATCTATTACCTTCTAAAAAACAAATAAACAAAGCAAGGAAACTAGGGAGGAAACTAAAATGAAACTAGCCAGTATTTTCACATTTTTAGTTTCCAGATGAAGTTGATATGAATAACAATTTTTTAAAATGAAACTTAGGCCATGGTATAGCACCAAAATATTTCATCACCAAAACTCAACCTAATCTCAAAATCAAAAATTGATGAGCTAAAAGATTTCTTCATAAATAAACAGTAGCTAGAAAGCTACAGAAAGATAATCATAAATCAAGTAATCCAAACTTTAAGTGAATACAATCCCAGTGGCTTTGTTTCTTAAGTAATATATAGGTGTTCAGACTGCACACCTAGGTGAGGTTTTATATAGGTCATTACAAAAGTTTTGAGATGTATAAAACTCAAGAGACATAAAATCCATACACAGAGAAACAACTGAAGCCCTCCCAGCAACACCAATAAGTCAGGCAATCTGAAACTTGCATGGGCGAATCAGAAAGGACATCCTGTTTCTTGGAAGAGAAATAATAGACCACAACATGGTCTGTCTCAAAGCTTTTGTACTGACTCATGTATCCATGGATTTAGATTATATATAATATATATTTTTTTATTTTGTTGTTGTTGCAGTTTGGCCAGGGCTGGGTTTGAACTCGCCACCCTGGGTATATGTGGCCAGCACCCTACTCACTGAGCCACAGGCACCAGAAAAATGGAAAGATTAAGGAATGACTACTCTGAGCAAAAAGAGCAAACTCCAAAATCAGGGATACGGAATGAGCATAGAATCAGAGCAAAGGGAGCTGTTATGGAAATATGATAAGAAACAAAACCTCCTTCTAAACCAGAAAACTTCACTGTAAAGGCAGGAGAGAAAGAAAACAACTTCATTATTTAAAAAACCTTTAAACCACAATGTAATACGAATCACAGGAGATTCACTAAAACTGCAAAGACAAAAAGCTCTCCCCCGTTTATACAGCCAAGCACTTGCAATCAATTTCATACATGTTCTCAAGATGAAACTAACTGGTTTTCCTCTAAGATGACTTACCACCGTCTTTGGTCTCATCTAGTTAACTTGTCACTTCACTTGATAATTGTGATGACTATCTGTGTAAACTTATTGGATTTATCCAAAGGAAAATAAACTTCTCCCATCTTTATGACAGGAGGCAATTTGGCAACTTGGGCTGCAGCAGCCCACCTCAGTTAGGCTACTACCCTGTCTAGAAAAAGGGAGGCCCAGTGCTGTCTTTCTTAAAGATTGCATTTCAAAGAGATGGTTACTTGGTCCTCAGAAAGACATTCACGTGTCATTAAACAGGTGAGAAGCACATTATACTTTTTTTTTTTGTAGTTTTGGCTGGGTATATGGGGGTGGTGCCCTACTCCTTGCGCTGCCCCACATTACACTTTTTGAAAGATTTTTTTAACGTACACATTTCAATAAGAAAATAAAGAATGTACAAGCCTTCTAAAGTAAATGCTCTAAGAAAAGAGAAAGGGGAGGAGTTTCTTCTCTTATTTTCAATGGGGAGAATACAGTCTCTTATTAATTTGCATTTGCTCTTAGAATTGAAATATTCCATTGCTTAATTTACATCACACGTGCTTTGGCTGGATTCCCCTCTGGATGGATGAATTTCTCCCTTTGCTTTTCCGTCTCAGTCTCTCTCTCCTTCTATCTGCCCTCGCAGCCCCAGCACACTCTTTTTCTTCATTCATTAGCACGTTCTTCCTTTGAATGTGTTGCTATGTCATTCAATCAGGTCACAATTAGCCAGGGGAGCCATTCAATCTCTTTGAGGCAAATTTGCTTACTGATGCTTTATACATTGATTGCAAAGTTTGTCTCTTAGTGCAAACTCATTTCCTCTTCTTCCAAGTTCTTGAGAGGCACTCATTATAGCTCTACATAAAAAAAAAGATCTAACAACACAGAGTTTACCTGGAGTAGCACAACCCCAGAGTAGGCATTCAGTAAATATTGCCCATTGATTGAGAAACCTCATTAACTGAAAGCCTGGCATAGCTTCCATTCCAGTTCAACTGGTTTCTGTGTAAAGTTGCATATCGGCAATTACAGAAACGGTTTCCATTTCCCTTTGTTGTTAAAGAAACTAGCAGACTTCAGCAATCAATGACATTACCAAAATAATGACTACATCTAAAATGGAAACATTCTGATTGACTTGGGAATCATTATTCAACTCCTTGAGAACCTCTTGAGATTTACCTGAGCTTGTACAATCACTTTGCTGTAAAATTTAAAATAAAAAGAAATCTTGTGGCTAAACTAAGACTAGTGACCTACTCAGGGTCCAGAACATTCATCTACTTTATTAGCATGCTCATTGCTGTGGATTCTGTTACTGCCTTTGGCATTATGAGACACTCAAATTAACATGCATGTGGGATACCTTTACCTTGATTCCCTTAGGGCTTGATTCATCTAAAATTACCTTTGGAAGCAGCTCTGCTGATCTCACTGGTGGAACAAGAAACAATCACCACTCTTAAGAATAAGAGACTTTGAGCTGCTAACTTAGTTTGTGCTTCTTGCTTCAGAGGCATCTTCCTCTGAATAAGATTGCTTGCTGTGGATAACAAACAACAAAGAGAAAAAACTAATACTGCTTTCTTTAAACAGAACCTAAAATTAACAACCAAATGTCATGTTTCTACAGGATATTCTAGTAACACAGCTTCTGCAAGACCACTACTAACTCTGTTTATGTATTTCAAAATAAGAGCCAATTGGCTCCTGTTTTAATGTCAAGATTTTGTATCTCCATCAGATAATAAATAATTTATAAAAAGTCACAACTCCTCAACATTGTTTCCATATCATTATAAACTATCTCTCATTTGGTATAAATTTGCTTGAAATTCAAATCTGGCAAAGATGTTGCATAGGGAATGATTTTCCAGATACAAGGCAAGAAAGCAAGGTACTCTCTCTTTGAAGATAACAAAAAGGCATGCTCTCAAAGTGAGCTTGTAAGACAGAAGAGACCGGGAAAACAGACCCATCTCTCCAAATTACTAGATCTGTGGGTATGTGTAAATGGTTAGTCTCTGTGAGCCCTAATTTTCTCCTCATTTTCTCACACATGTATCTTTACCTTATAGTTGCTGTACAGAACACTGTACTATGGTTTATAACAGAGTGTTAAAGGAAAACACATAAAAGAACTGGCAGATGTTCAATAAAAGATAGCTATTATTATTTTCCTATCAAAAGAAGTTCTATAGTATCCTGTTTAGAGATCACTGGAAAATGACAATTATAATTTGCTTGGCACTCCTCCCCTGAACTCTGATCGCATAATTTCTGTTCCTGGTATATTAGTGCGTGCTTTCATAATGAGCTCTAATTTGTTCTTAATACATTATTCTTTTTCTGCAAAAACATCCAAATCATGTGTTAGTCAGATCTGAAAACAATTCCATCAAAATATGTATTCATGCTTATTGGAAATGTTCCTTACTTATTCATCATAAGGTGGCACCATTTTTGTTTTTACTCAAAGCATAATACCAAACAATAGGATTATTTCCATGGCCTATATATGCATGAAAATAACACTTTCTAAAAGGGAAAAGGCAAAATGTGATTTTGTCTAATAAAGAATTTTAAAACATTAATAAGTGTTGAATTTTGCTGCTGATAGGGACCTGCTGCCCTCTTACTTCCCTCACTCCTTTCCTACCTCCTCATGTCTTTCATGACATTCTGTTTTATCATGGTGGTCACTTTCTTCATTATTTGTTTGCACACAGAGCTTCCAGAAAAGATGAGAACTGGTGAGTTTCCAAACTTCAATTCTACAGATTATACACGTGATTATAAATGTAAAGACTATAAAGATACATATTTGCTACTTTTGCCTGCTTGGAATGGATTGCCCTTTCTCACCTAGGAATCTTGACTGACATATTTAATGGTACCAGAAGTGAGGAGAAATTGAGACAATTTCTCTTACATGGCTAAATGTTAGTAGAGAGGACCCAGCAACCAAGAAACAGCTCCAGGACCTTCAGTTGTAAGAAGATGACTTGTGTCAACACCTGTTTTCAACAGAAAGCGTGTCTCCTAAAGGCCAGGTTTTATAGACAGAAGAGTCTGTGGCTATCAACCATTATAAAACGTGAAGAGTATATAAGGCAGCTTCTAATTATATTGGAAAAAGAAAACAAGTCACATTTTAAGTTCTTCACTGAAGTCTGTCTGGTCAGAGAATCAGGGAATTCCTATGGCTGCTCTATAAGAATTTCTTTCTTCTAATTAAATTGATATAGTAGAAAATCTAACACACAATATGATCCTAAAAAGCTATTGCAATTGAGATAATTTTCATTTATAGCTTCATTAAGACTCTCCTGTGAAGGTTATAGGATCATACATGAAAGAGAATTGGCATTTCTTCAATCTAAGATAATGGAAATAATCAGCATTATTTGACACCTAGGGTTTTTAGACGGAATTGGATGGGCATTTCATTAAGGTTTTATTTGAACTATGTAATAACAACAACGACAATACACTGGGGGCAGCGCTTATGGCTTATCGAGTAAGACGCCGGTTTCATAAATCAAAGGTGGCGGGTTCAAACCCAGCCTTGGTTGAACCGCAAAAACAGAAAAAACCGGTTGTTGTGGCGGGCGCCTGTAGTCCCAGCTACTCGGGAGGCTGAGGCACGAGAATCACCTAAGCCCAGGAGTTGGAGGTTGTGAGCTGTGTGATGCCACAGCACTCTACCAAGGGTGATAAAGTGAGACTCTGTCTCAAACAAACAAACAAACAAAAACCCAATACACTAGGTCTGGTAATAAGAGACCTGAACTGAGAAACCATGATGAAAGAACCATGGTCTTATTCCAAATAAGATGGGGGAGTTCTGGAGGCTTCCTACAACAATCACCACTTCCCGAGATAGGAAGCCACTGCGGCATTTTCGCCAGCTGTTAAATATGTCTATTTGAATAGTACATATTTACTCACCTCTTTTCTTGGTTCAAAAATGGTACTTTTCTTGTCTGTGCTCACATGATGAAAAGGATGAAGGTTTCCCTGAGGCCTCTTTTAGAAGGGAAATAATTTCATTTGTGAGAGTTCCAGCCTGATGACCTAATCACCTTCCGAAGGCCTCACCTCCTAGTACCATCACCTTGGTGCTGACGATCTCAACATAAGAATTTAGCAGGGACACACTCCCACCATAGCAACTATAGTCCATTAAAAAGCCGAGACTGGATGAGTAAAACACCAAGGATTGTGCCAACGCAGCGGCAGCACTTGCATGAGGCAGGGAGTGAGTGCCTTCTGACCTTTGTGTTCTAGGTACTTCATTTGCCTCACCAAAGGCCCACCCTGGTTGCTCATCTGATTACTGATTAGAGGTGGTTCACAGACCCAATGCATTTCATGGACCTAAAATACTTTCACCAAAGGAGAGGTAACAACATTATAAACATCACAGAAAATTTCCTCTGCCTCCTCCAAAGGAATCAAGGCATTTATTATACTAAAAAAAAAAAAAAATGCATTGGCAAAGGGAAATACATGAACTTTGTTCAGAGAAAATATTAGACACTAAGTCTGAGTAAGTTTCAATCCTTGGGGACCCAGAATGCTTTTCTAATCGACCAGGTCCCAGAGTAAAAAGAGAAATTTTGATCTAACACTATTTCACAGTGGGCCCAGAGGTTCTCCAAATAATCCTGAATTCCCCCAAGTGCTTATACATGTACTATATCAAATAGGTACACGTCCTACCTGTACCTGGCAAGCCTGCTGCCTTGGCTTCCTACGATGTGAAGTCAAGGTTATTGTAGGAAGGACCAAATGGAAGCTTCTGGAGCTCCCTCATCTTATTTGAAATGACTGTGGAAAAGTGATGGACTCTTGTTTTTTGCTATAAAACAAACTGCATTATTTTACATTGCCATTAGAAAATAACCACACTTCTGCTGAGAAACAGTCTCCCTCTTATTGCTGGCTTCTGATAAAGACCAACTCTCCATTTACTGGCCTCCAGGAGCACCGTTCTCATAGGTCTCAGCAAGCAGGAATCGGGTTCTGGGCCCTGAAATTCAGGGGCTCAGACTTTTTGAGTGCTTTCCTTGAAATTTTTGAAGTGCCCTGGGTTGTCTACAACTAGTCAGAGCTTTCAGTGCTAACTGGGTGGTGTATGGTTTATGTCGGGACTGAGCTCTCAGTGTCCCATTTCCTGTTTCTCTGCTTCCATGTGCCCCTGCACACTGCCTCACATAGACCAGGCGCCCTGTAGAACTCCAAATTCTCACTACGGCTCCGTAGCCAGGTGCTATTTATAGGAAAGTGGCTGTGTGAACAGATCACTTCTACCAGCTGATGTAGTATTTCTCTCATGGGATCCCTTAAGATGGGATTGCCACAATAATTCTGACATGCTGATTTCAGGTGACCTTCATTTCAGACGGACAACAAGTGCAGGGGTCTGGGCTATTGCCAGTTCACTGTTGATTCTTCAGCTGCATTACCTTGCCCATGAGTTGGCTACACCTGTTCCTGTTCTGACAGTGGTGCTGCCTCTTCTGTATTGCACCTGAGGGCAGTGGGGGTGGGGCTCCCTTTGCAGCCTCCTCTTTTTCCTCACGACTGGTACTTGAGGCAGTCACCCAGTTCCTGCTAGGGCTCTTACTCTGTGGGGAGTCTGTGTTCAGGGGTAACAAAAGGAAGAATGCAATGTCATAAGTAATAATGTAACCGTTTTTAAAAAGAGATATTAGGCCCCGGCCAAAAAAAGAGAGAGAGTTATTATGAGATTGCAAAGCCATATATATCTATGTTGTTTCAGTATCATACATTCTAGACCTGTCCTGCCTTAGGAATAATGAAATGTTGCTACTTTTACCTCATGGTGGGAGATGTGACATTAAACAGAATTGATAAATTTGACAACAACAAGCATTAAAGGGGCCTGTTGAAAATAGTACGTAGACAGGATCAGGAAAAGACTTTGCCTGAAAACTACTACCTAAATAAATAAGAACCCCTCCTTTGCTATGCCACTCTACCACACATGGACCCATGAATTTTGTAATGTATTTTTTAATCAAATGATTTACACACAGGGAATCTCTACCAAAATAATAAAAGTATTTCCCCATATTATTTGTTCTACCCAGTCATTCATCTGGCACATACAGCAATGTGATTGGACTCGGGCAGGTCCTGAAGGCTGTGAAAGTGGATTGCCCCCCTCCCCGTGTGCCCACTCTCACGCTGCCCACTCCTCTCTGTCACTCTAGGGAGCAACAAGCAGACAAGACAAGGCTGGGTCAACAATGACAGACGTGGCCCATCAAGTACCAGTAAGCTCTTTTTGATGGGACAGATTGTTACTTACATAGACAGCAAAAGCAAGAGTAGCCACATACGACCTCTACCTATGGTCCTTGTTCCACTCCCCCAAAAGGACAATACCAGTACAAAGGGGGTCACGTGACTTAATATGAGCTTTAGGGTACCGTATTGGTAAAGGATTCATTCTCAACCGTAACTAAGGGGTTTTATATGCAGCAACTAAACCCAGAGAGGGGCTTAGATGGAAAACCTCTTTCCTTACCAGAACCCAGAAGAGATGAAGAGAAACTCTCACGTCGGTCTAGACTGGAGAGGAAAATAAGTGACAGGGAAATAGGAAGTAGGTAGGGAAATGAGAGAGAAAAATGGTCACACAGCAGCTCCTCATAAGCTTTCCAAAAGCTCCTATTCCAGGAGGACCAATCACCAGGAGTTCTGCCAAGACTCAGATTAGGCGCAGTTCCCTCCATGCCCATGTGCCCTGTGTGGATGAATGTTAAGGTCGTGAGGTCCCCTCCATGGGGAGCCATCTCATGGCAAATTCATTACCGTGGATCCTTTTCATCATTGGCAGAAGGGCTGTATCCTCCAGGGAATAGATGTTCATTCTGGATTTAGATTTGCCTTCCTTGCCCCCATGCTCCTGTCAGCAACATTATGCATAGATCATCTACTTTGTGGCAGTCTGCACAGAATAGTTTCTGTCCAAGAAATTCATCTCCCAGTGCAAGAAGCAAAGCAAGGGGCTATGCTTGTGGTGCTCACTGCTGACTCCTTGTCCCACATCATTATTGACAGCTCCCAATGGTTTTCAGAAATGCTAGTCAGGCTTCCACCCAAGGCCTTTGCATCTGCTTTTGCCTTTTTCTAGGGTACTCTTTACCCAGGCAACTCCAGTAGGTTGCTTTTGCCTCTTCCTCAGGTCTTTGCTAAAATGTCATCTTCTCAGCAAGATATTTCTTGGATGCCTTATTTAAAAGTGAAACCATCCCTTGGCCCTCCCCACTTACCTTTTGTGTTTTATGTTTCTGCATACCATTGTCAACATACAGGATAGTATAAATGTCATGTTTAAAATTTGTTTGTGGTCATATTTTTGTGTATATGTGCGCTGCTGAAACAGCAGTGCCTACAAGCCATCTATGATGTGTTCACTTAATAGGCACTTCTTATGTGAATGAAATAATGAGATAAGCTGCATTTTATTCATCAGAAGTGCATCTATACTTTAAAAAATATATACATAGTGGTAAAAGGCATTATTCATGATGTCCAAAGACAACTTGGGGTATATTTATGTATTTTTGGCCACAAGTTACCCAAATTTATCAGCTTCAATGCCATAAAAATAGTAGTTCTCAAGATTATGGAAAGCAGCAGAAGGTGCTTTGCAAAGTATTTTTTTTAACAAAGCCCATAATATGGGCTGGGAAGAGTGTAGACAGAACCTGGGGACCACCTCGTATCCTCTTTATGGTCATGTTCGCTAGAACTAATGGCATTAGAGAAAATATATGTATTCAGAACCATTCAGGATTCACTCCTCTAAGGAATAAACTTTGTTTCTCCATCACAGTTAAAAAGACCTTAATTACCTGGAGTGGTCACTGAGGGCAAAATGTTGCACAGATAAAGAAGGAAGGAAGCCATAAATGCCAGCTATGGCCTGGTGATTATTTAGAGAAATGAAGGCAGTATTTAAAGTCATCCCTCTGTATCCATATTGAGAGTTCTCAGTTCCTTGGAGTCAACCAACCACAGATTGAAAATGTGAATTAAAAAAAAATTTTTTTTTAAATGCAAAAGTAGGGGCCTGAAGCTGGACGACTAGAAGAGCAAAAGTAATGAGTACAGAATCGCACTTGGAATCTATCATCTAAGAGAGAACACTGGAATTCAACAGAGAAGAACAGGAAACACCTAGGCCAGCCAGAAGAGGGAAAGGAGGCAGCCTGCTAGCCTGTATTGGCTGTAAGTCCAGAGACTCCCCTGCGGGCAAAAGGGTGAGTGGGATTCCTGCAAACCCAGCCACAGGCCAGCCCCTTCACCCTCTGGGCCCTGAAACTAACACAGGGTGCTGCCTGGAAAGGCTACATTAGCATCACTCCAGATAGGGAGCATATGTGGAGTGTCACACTGAGTCCTAAGGAGCTTCAGTACTTTGGTGCTATTTTGAAAGGACAATCCCTGAAGCTTCATGCCCTGGAGCCCAACAGCTCTTGCACCTCAATGTTCCTCGAACCCTGTTTACAACCCCTAGCTGCTGTTGCTGCCAGAGCCAAAGAAATCGTCACTGGTAATTGTCACTGCTGCGGGTAGCAAGTCTGCCCTCCTTAGCAGCAGGGCTCAGTGCAGCTACTGCCACTCCCAACTGGGCATTCCATCAGAATCACTGTTGACATAAATTTAAATTCTATACATATACTTTAAACCCCAGAGACATTACTAACATTGTTGTATAAGGGAGAATTTTATATTTGTGACTTAATCCCCACACAGTTCTCTGTAGGATCATTTTTCTTCCTTCTACATAGATATTTCCTTCATTTTAGGTTTGATAACAGTAAACTCTGGATTACTTGCTTTTCATTTTTGAAAAATATGTAAGTATTTTTGCTGCATATAGAATTCTAGTTTGATTGGCCCTCCCCACAAACACACATTTAAAGAATATGTTCCAATGTCATTTGACTGCTATCTTTCTGGTAAGATGTATACTGTCAGCCTCATAGTTGTACTTTTCAATCTACTATAATTTTTCACTCTGGATTAAAAATTTCAGATTGTCTCTTTTTCTTTTTGTGTCCTGCACAGATGAGTTCTTCTTTGTATTTATTATACTTAGAACTCAATCTTGCATCTGTGGGTCACTTTATTTTTTCTATTTTGGGAAATTGTGTTCATGTGTATTATATCTCTAAATTTTTTATTTTTTTTACATATACATTATAGGTTTCCACTTTTTGCCTTCACAGAATTAAAAAGGCTTAAAATTTAATAACAATGTTTAAGATAAGGATTAGAAACAAAACCCCTGAAAAGAATGAACAAAGATAAATACATTCAGAAAATAAATCAGAC
>CAUYON010065060.1:0-20626 GCA_963573935.1 Arctocebus calabarensis
GAGACCTTCATGCAGGCAATCTCTGATGCCCGCTGTGTCTTTGACATGGGAGCTGAGGTTGGTTTCAGCATGTACCTCCTTGGTGTTGGTGGTGGCTTTCCTGAATCTGAGGATGTGAAGCTTATATTTGAAGAGATCACTGGTGTAATCAACCCAGCATTGGACAAGTTTTTTCCATCAGACTCTGGAGTGAGAATCATAGCTGAGCCAGGCAGATATTATGTTGCATCAGCCTTCACACTTGCAGTTAATATCATTGCCAAAAAAAATTGTATTAAAGGAACAGATAGGCTCTGATGATGAAGATGAGTCCAGAGAACAATCCTTTATGTATTACATCAGTGATGGAGTATATGGATCGTTTAATTGCATCCTTTATGATCATGCTCATGTAAAGCCTCTTCTGCAAAAGAGACCTAAACCGGATGAGATGTATTATTCATCCAGCATATGGGGACCAACATGCGATGGCCTTGACTGGATAGTTGAGCGCTGTGACCTGCCAGAAATGCATGTGGGCATCTTTGAAAATATGGGTGCTTACACTATAGCTGCTACTTCTACTTTCAATGGATTCCAGAGCTGACAATCTACTATGTCAGCTCTACTATGTCAGGACCAACGTGGCAACTTGTGCAGCAAATCCAGAACCCCAACTACCTACCTGAAGTAGAAAAGCAGATGTTGGCACTCTGCCTGTGTCTTGTGCTTGGGAAAGTGGAGTGAAACGTCACCCAGCAACTTGTGCTTCAGCTAGTATTAATGTGTAGGTATCATTCTGTAGCTGTTAACTGCAAGTTTAGCTTGAATTAAGGGATTTGGGGGGACCATTTAACTTAATTGTTGCTAGTTTTGAAATGTCTTTGTAAGAGTAGGGTTGGCACAGATGCAGCAATATGTAACATTAGGAGATGGGGTCACACTTATCTGTGTTCCTATGGAAACTATTTGAATATTTATTTTATATGGATTTTTATTCACTTTTCAGACATGCTATGAAAGAGCACTCCTCTGCTGCTCAGCAAGCATATGTAGCTTGTACAGTGGTAGAATGGGCCAAGCTTAGTGTTGTGACCTGTTTTAAAAATAAAGTATCTTGAAATAAAAAAAAAAGAAAGAGAGAAAATGTGCATATAATTTATCAAATGAAACTGGCTGAACTGCAGAATTATGACTCTCTGAAAGACGCATTCAAGTCAAGCGGCCTTCTTAATTTCTATGCATCTCTCCCCTTTGAGACATATCCTAATCTCAGGAACCAAGCAATCGAAATGCATGCATCTTTGGTAGCAGTTACATCTGTGAACAGACTTTTTCCACAATGAAATATCTGAAATCTCCAACCAAATCTAGACTAACTGATGCACACTTGCATCACTTGTTATGACTAGCAGTGACAAATATGGAACTGGACATTGACCATCTCATTAGCCAAAAGCAGGCCGGTCCATAGTTCCCATTGAAATACTGGTAAGTTTGTTGATTTGACTTTATTTGTTCTTCATTTTAAATATCGCATTTGTTCCCATTTTATTTTTTTTACTTCAAAATAAGATATGTGGAGTGTGCATAGGAATTTGTTCATAGTTTTTTTTTTTTTTTAAACTATAGTCCGGCCCGCCAACAGTCTGAGGGACACTGAACTGGCCCACTGTTTAAAAAGTTTGAGGACCCCTGCCCAAAGCATGAAACTTGAGAGTCCAAGTTTCCCCAGCCCCTGCATCTGTCTACAACACAGAAAGGACAAAACAATGATGCTCCAACTACCTCACAAGGCAAGCAGAGGTGGTGAATGCTCTCTGGATCAACCAGTTCTGGAGAGTGCTCTGGACACCAATTGAGGGGAAGTGAGGAGGATACAGAAGTCTGTTTCTGAGTGTCTGGAAGGCAGAGGCAGGGGAAGTTTCCAGCCCTTCCCAGCCTTAGTCTTAGGGAGGAGAGAAGGCAGTAGGTGTTTATGTGACTTACACAGAATGGCCATCAGGGGTCTGTGGCTGTGAAAGTGCCACTTTGTTTTTTGCTTTCCAAGATGGATAAAATATTTATTTATTTAATTTTTCCTTTTATTAAGTCATATACTCGTAGATCATGAATACATTCATGCTTTTGTGGGGTACAATGTGTTGGTTTTTTAAAATATAATTTGGAGTGCTTACATCAAACTAATTAATAAAGCTTTCACCTCATTTACTTAATTATTGTGTTAAGACATTTATGTTCTATACTCGGTAGATTTGACTTGTACCCTTACAATATGCTCCATAGTTGTGATCCCTCCCCTTGCTTCCCCCTCTACTTCTCTTCATCCTGGGCTATAGTTGTGATTTATCTTTCATAAGAAAGTGAGTAATTATAAATTGGTTTCAAAAAGGATTGAGTACATTGGCTACTTTTTCTTCCATTCTTGAGATACTTTATTAAGAAGAATATTTTCCACCTCCATCCATGTAAACATAAAAGAGTTAAAGTCTCCATCTTTTTAAGGTTGCATAGGATTCCATGGCATAAGTATACCACAATTTATTAATCCATTCATGGGTTGATGGGCATTTGGGCTTCTTCCATGACTTGGCAATTTTGAATTGAGCAGCAATGAACTATCTGGTGCAAATATCTGTGTTGCCAAGTGATTTTTGGTCTTTTGGATATATACCTAGTAGAGGCATTGCAGGATCAAATGGTAGGTCTACTTTTAGATACCTGAGTGTTCACCAAACTTCTTTCCAAAAGGAACGTATTAGCTTGAATTCTTACCAGCAGTGCAGAAGTGTTCCCTTTTCTCCACATCCACGCCAACATCTATAGTTTTGGGATTTTGTAATGTGGGCTACTATTGCTGGAGTTAGATGATATCTCAAAGTGGTTTTGCTTTTGCATTTCTCTGATGATTAAAGATGATGAGCATCTTTTTTTATTAAATCATAAACACATAAATCATGTATACATTAATCCATTTATGGGGTACAATGTGCTGATTTCATATAGAATTAGGAAGGCTTACATCACACTAGTTAGTATATACCTTGTCTTGTTTACTTAATTATTCTGTTAAGACCTTTATACTCTATACTAATAGATCCGACATGTACCCTTGCATTATGCACTATAGGCGTGATCCCCCCATTCACCCTCCCTCCATCTGACCTCCCCCCTCCCCTCCCATTCCACTTCCCTCTTTCATCCTGGGCCATAGTTGTGATCTATATTCTTCATGTGAAAGTGTGAGTGATTGTAAATTGGTTTAATAATAGTGCTGAGTATATTGGATATTTTTTTCCCATTCTTGAGATACTTTACTAAGTAGGATATGTTCCAGCTCCATCCATGTAAATGTAAAAGAGGCAAAGTCTCCATTCTTTTTAAGGCTGCGTAATATTCCATGGTATACATATACCACAATTTGTTAATCCACATACACCACAATTTATTAATCCATTCATGGATCGATGGGTACTTGGGCTTCTTCCATGACTTGGCTATTATGAATTGAGCTGCAATGAAAAATCTAGTGCAAATATCTTTGTTGTAAAGTGATTTTTGGTCTTTTGAATATACACCTAGTAGAGGAATTACAGGATCAAATGGCAGGTCTACTTTTAGATCCCTGAGTATTCTCCATATTTCTTTCCAAAAGGGACATATTGGGTTGCACTCCCACCAGCAGTACAGAAGGGTTCCCCTTTCTCCATATCCATGCTAACATCTGTAGTTTTGGGATTTTGTTATGTGAGCTACTGTTACTGGAGTTAGATGATATCTCAAAGAAGATGAGCCATGCACCTATCTTCTTCAGAGAAGCTTCTGTTCAAGTCCGTTGCTCACAATGAAATGGGATTACTTGTTCTTTTCTTACTAATAAGTTTGAGTTCTCTGTGGATTATGGTTATCAAACCTTTGTCAGAAACATAACCTGAAAATATCCTCTCCCATTCTGAGGGCTGTCTGCTTGCTTTACTTACTGTGTTCCTGGCTGTGCAGAAGCTTTTTAGTTTGATCAGATCCAAGTAATGTAGTTTTGGTGTTACTTCAATTCCCTGGAGGGGTCCTCATAAAGTATTCTCCCAGGCCAATTTCTTCAAGTGTTTTGCCTGTACTCCCTCTAAGAATCTTTATAGTTTCATGTTTTAAACTTAAGTCTTTTACCTAGTGAGAGTCAATTTTTGTTAGAGGTGAAAGGTGTGGGTCCAGTTTCAGTCTTCTATCAGTCGCCAGCCAGTTCACCCAGCACCATTTGTTAAATGGGGAATCTTTCCCCCAGTTTATATTTTTGATAGGCTTATCAAAGATCAAATTATGAGGGTGGCACCTGTGGCTCAGCAAGTAGGGTGCTGGCCCCATATACCGAAGGTGGTGGGTTCAAACCTGGCCTCGGCTGAACTGCAAAACAAAAAAAATAGCCTGGCGTTGTGGTGGGCACCTGTAGTCCCAGCTACTCGGGAGGCTGAGGCAAGAGTATCACCTAAGCCCAGGAGTTGGAGGTTGCTGTGAGTTGTGTGATGCTGCAGCACTCTACCGAGGGTGATAAAGTGAGACTCTGTCTCTACCAAAAAAAAAAAAAAAAAGATCAAATGATCATAAGTGTTTGGGTTCATCTCTTGGTTCTCAATTCTGTTCCATACATCTACCTCTCTGTTTTTGTGTCATTATCTTGCTGTTTTGATCACTATAGATTTTTAGTATAGTCTGAAGTCTGGTAGTGTGATTCCTCCTGATTTGTTTTTATTTCTGAGTAATGTCTTGGGTACTTGAGGTTTTTTCTGTTTCCATATAAAATGAAATACTAATTTTTCCAGATATTTAAAGTATGACAGAGGTGCCTTAATAGGGATTGCATTAAAACTGTAGATTGCCACATTATAACAAAAACATCTGTACCAGAATGTTTATTGCAGCCCAATTCATAATTGCTATGTCATGGAGGAAACCCAAGTGCCCATCGATTCATGAATGGATTAATAAATTGTGGTACATGCATACCATGGAATATTACGCAGCCTTAGAGAAAGATGGAGACTTTACCTCTTTCATGTTTACATGGATGGAGCTGGAACATATTCTCCTTAGCAAAGCATCTCAAGAGTGGAAGAAAAAATATCCAATGTACTCAGCCCTACTATGAAGCTAATTTATAGCTTCCATATGAAGGCTATAACCCAACTATAGCACAAGAATATGGGGAAAGGGGCAAGGGAGGGGGGAGGTTGGGGTGCAGGGAGGGTAATTGGTGGGGCCACAGCTACGGTGCATCTTAGAGGGGTACAGGTGAAACTTACTAAATGCAGGATACAAATGTCTTCATACAATAACTAAGAAAATGCCATGAAGGCTATGTTAATCCAGTTTGATGAAAATGTTTCAGGTTGTATATGAAACCAGCACATTGTACCACTTGATTGCACTAATGAACACAGCTATGATTCAATAATAATAATAAAAAAGAAATACCAGCGTCCCTGCCCAGTGAGTCTGCACACGGATGTGCGCTGCTGAGTTTGTCTCTCTCCGGGGGTCTGTTAGCCCTCAACCAGAGGCTAGGCCAGAGTGTCCTGAAAAGCACCCACGTCAAGATGACGGCATTCCATTCTTGGGTTTGACGCGTGTACTGATTGGCTCATGACCCCTGACCAGCTCCTGGCTCTTGCAGGGTCCAATTCCCCCGTCTGTGTAATGAGACCACTCTCGTTCCAGACTCATGGTCCACAACTAACACCTCCTTGGTAGCTGAAGGTTCTGGGCTAGGTGGGATATGATCACAAGAAAACAAGTCGGAATAAGCCAAGAAAAATAAAACAGAAAGTGGGAGAAATCAGGAGCGAAGGGTCAGCAGGGGTCAGGCACTGGGGAAGCTGGTGGTCAATGGTCCTCCAGTCACAAAGAAGAGGCCTGAGCCCACCTATGTCACCTTGCACCTCACAGTTGCCGGATCTTAGCAAGCCAACTGGAGGCCTGTTGCTGCCCTTGCAGCTGGTATGAGTTTAAACATTTAATGCTCTTTTTCTAGACTTCTTCTAAGTCTTGTTCTTCCAATGCTTGGCCTACTCTTAATGTCTTCTGCAAGGCACTTGGAGTTACTATTCTTTCTTCCTAGGGAGGATGAAGGAACAGAATCAATATTACTAGGTACCTACAACATGTAAACGTTTTATATATATTAGCTATTTAATCCTACAAAATGTTCTGCAGTATAAACTATAGTTATTCCCATTTTATTGATGAAGAAACTAAGGTTCAGAGAAGTTAACTTATTTCCTCAGCTTACCCAGGTGGCAAAGGGTACCTGATACCAACACCTGTGCTTCCCACACTCTAACTGGCTTCTGGTTTAATATAATTTTTCTCCTGAATCTTGAAATTCTGTAAAACTAGGGTCTTTCTCCTATGACTCCTAGGTACATTCCACTGGTAAGGATCTTTCCACATACACTTGGATGGCAGGTGCTGTGTGAAGAATTCGATTCTTGTACCTCGGCACTAGCCTTGCCCTCTAAGGAGGCAGTCTTTCTGCAGACTCTCACTTCCCCGATCAACGACCCCTGGCTTTGCACTGGTCTGTGTTCCCTAACACACTATTTTTGGGTTTTCTTTTTCTACCTCCTGCTTCCATTTCCTCTATAATTTTCCCTGCTCCAGTAGCCAGAAGTTTCCTTGTTTTGTACGGAGTTTGCAGACAATTGAGGAATGATGTGATTTGTGGGACTCCAAGGAGCTGAACTGTGACCCGTGGGCACAGAGACAGTCTGGGCTTCGGAAAGAGAAGATGTTTTTAATACAATGAAGATTCAGAGAGTGCCAAGTCTTCCACTTGGCTCAGTCTGTGATCTTGGATCAATTTTTTAACCTCTTTGGTCTTGCTTTTTATTTCTATAAAGTGGAAATCAGAGCACTTACCTCTTGAGGTTGCTGTGAAGGTGAAATCAAACAATGTGTACAAAGGGCTTAGCACAGGGTCTGGCCTGTGATAAATGCTTAATTAACCATACTACTTTTATCATCATGGCCACCTGCAGTGGTAGTAAGTTCCTACCACTGCATGTATTCTGGAACAATCTGAATATTCCTTAGTGGAAACACTGCAAAAAAATTTAAGAATCATTTTGGCTCATGCTTGTAATTCCAGCACTGTGGGGAGACTGAAGAGGGAGAATTGCTTGAGCTCAGGAGTTCAAGACTTATCTGAGTAAGACGGAGACCCCAACTCATTAAAAAAAAAAACAAAAACGTAGCCAGGCGCCACAGCAGGTGCCTATAATCCCAGGGGCTTCCAGAGGCTGAGACAGGGGGATGCCCACTGAGGTCTGAGGTTGCAGTGAGCTAAGACACCATTGCACTCTGCTCAGGGTATAGGGTGGGACTCTGTCTCATCAACAACAACAATGACAACAACAAAATCCAAGAAGGAAAAATAAAAAATAAGCAAGGAAATTAAAAAAAAAAAAAAAGAATCACTTTTAAGCTCCTTTCTAATGTTAAAGCCTTGAGAATTTAGGATTCCAGAGGACAAATCTTATTCCTGGGCCCACTTCTTTTCAGGCAATCACACACACCCACATCCACAGAAACCCCAATGATTCTGTTGTCATTATCCATCTGACCCTTTCACTGCTTGGAGGCTAAAAGTATGGTCATTTTATTTCATTTTTTTGGAGGAGGGTTCCTTCAACATGAAATTTTTAAATTATAGAATAAGATTGAAGGCCATAAAATGCTAAAAATCAAAGACCAAATAGTTCAGAGGATGGAGAAAGTCATGTTCAGGGGAAGGTTTTCACAAAGGCACGAGTTTGACTCAGGGTTGATGACTTGCCCAAGTCCCGGGAGTTTCAGATCCAAGGTTGGAATGACGCTGGATGATTCCCAAACCACACTTGTCTGACCACATAGAACTGGACAGTTAACGTCTTTAGAGAAAATAGATACAACATGATGGGGCCTATTTCACAGGGCTTAGGGTTTACCTCTGTAAGTTAAAATAGAGTCTGTGGGCTTGCATTTTTACTTCTTTTGTATTTTTTGGATCAAAGCTGTGTGTTTGATGTCAAATCCTTATACAAGAATAAGATGACGGATTAGAACATGGTTCCTGTGAAAAAGCAAGGCCCGCTTTATAGTCATTGTTTTTGAAACAAACCAGGACTAGAAAGAGAAATCGTGACTGTCCTGGTGGAGACTGGGATTGCAGAGGGCTGGGTCTTTGCCTTACTGTCTCACGGTCCTACTGTTCCCGCAGGACACCACAGGGCACTTTACACACGGTCAATCGATGCTCGTCAGGCATTTCTTAAGTTAAATGAGTATAATAAATTGATAGTGTTGTTCCTGTGCTCCTGAGTCCCCTTCCTTGTGGCCCTGGATTTTCCCTTGAGTGGAGTTTCTGTCATATGGAAAGGATCTGTTGTACGTCCCCGCCCCAAGGACTTTCAGCTGTTGTTTTGTTCCAGGCCTTGTTGCAGCAAACAGCAAGTGTAGCTGACAGCTCTTCTCCTAACAGGCCCTGCAAGCTTCATTCTGGGTCCTAAGATGCCTTCTGGAATGCGCCCAGCCCCCTGATGCACGCTCAAGTCTGGAAGAATGAAGGGGTCAACCTCCCAAACAACCCTTCACCAGTGGGGGTGGATACTCATGATTAAAATCTCCTTTTATTCTACCTTAAGCAGATTCTAAGGGGTGCTCAGCAGGGCGCCTTGGAGGGTCGCAGTCACCTGTAATAGTCACCAGCTCAATAAGCACCTCTGGGACCTTTCCCCCCAGTTTCTTATTCTTGTTTCTGGATCATTTTCAAGAGAGACTATCCCTGGTCCATTTTTTGTCCCAGACTCTACTTCTGGAGAGACCACGTTATAATAACACCCTGCTGCTCTGAAGCCCAAAGCCAGGATCTCAAGCCTTCCATCTTAATCTGGGCCTAATCTGCAGGATTTCTAATGATTTTCACCTCGCTCTTCCCATAAGGCCTCTGGGATGGTTTAGATTTGGGTCTGCAGACAGTATTACAGCTTAGAGGCATGATAATTTCCCTGTTGGTTAAAACCAACACCCAAGCAAAAAGAACTGATCTTACTTGTTTCTTTTATTTATTTATTTATTTATTTTTTATTAAATCGTAGCTGTGTACATTAGTGCAATGGTGGGGTACAATGTGCTGGCTTCATATACGATCTGAAACATTTTCATCAAACTGTTTAACATAGCCTTCATGGCACTTCCCTAGTTATTGTATGAAGACATTTGTATTCTGCATTTAGTAAGTTTCATCTGTACCCTTAGAAGATGCATGGAAGCACTGAGGTATCTGGTTTCACCCCAGCTGGCCAGAGTTGTCACTCCCATGTGCAGCTTCTGGGGACCCGAGGCTTCTTTCCTGGTTTATCGCCCTGCCTAGAGAGCACCCCTGATTCCTGGGCGCTCTGTACGTTTGGGGCTGGGCTGCTGCGCTTAGGCAAGGCTCAGAGTTCTTGTTACTCCCTCTGAGGAGCTCTTCACGCCGGAGATAACTGACCATGTTCTTTTCAGTTTTCTCAAAATGGGGGGAGTGTTTTTGTTTTTTTCTCAGATAGTTGAATCTTCAGAAGAGATTTAGCCAAGCCTGAGGCAGAATTTCTGTATAAATGAGACCAGACCACCAAGACCGTCCTGTCACTTCAGCACTATGTGCTGCCGTTCTCTAAAAATTAGGCTTCTCCCCTCTCCCCTAAAGAACTAAATTTGCAAAGCGGGTACTTACTCCGCCGCCAGGCAAAGACGTCTTGACTCACCCGGCCCCAGGAACATTGATTTCATCAATCTACTCTCAGTTTCCTTCTGTTTGTTTAATTTTTTGTTAATGTAGATGTCATGCATGTTTGTATATATCTGAATTTTTAGGTACGGGTGCAGATAGGCATTTACAAAAGTGTTTGTGTCTATAAGTAGTTTTAATCTGAGAGTCAGGATGACAGTGATTTACTCTTCTCAGACTTGGAGCTGAAGCCAGCCTTGGGGTGCAGTTCTTGTTCCTTGCTTTAAACTTTGCATTTTCAAAGTTCATTTTCAAAGTTTCATAATTGCAGATTTATAGAGAGTTGCTAGAATACCATCCGAAACCCTGCCGTGTATTCTCCAGCAGATTCCCTGTTTTAGTATTTTACCATATTGGCATTATAATTCTCCTTTTCTCTTTCTCACACACATTATATATATGTGAAAGTGCCAAAAAGTGTATATACATTCTTAAGAAAGGAAAAACAGCATTAAAGTTGTAATAGTCAATATATCTCTGTAATGTTTGTTATCTTACATATTGTATCTTGTATCTTGAGCATTATAATTTTGATACAGTTTGGATCTTTTTAAAAATGTGTGCATAGTTTTTTTTGTACCCTGTGTGTGTGTATGTGTTTGTGTGTGTATATATATATTTAAAAAATTAAGACATATACCATGTTCTAGAAACTTTACCTCTAGGATCATGGTATATGCCTTACTTTTTCCAAGTCATATATATGCTAACACATACACATATATTTTTTTCCTTTTAACTGTTAGAGAGTAAGTTGCAGACATGAACTCCCTTTGCCCCAGAGAATTTCAGGGAATAGTCTCTAAAAACAAAGACATCTCTTAGGTGATCACCGTCAAATGACCAGAAGCAGGACAGCAAGACAGCCCTCTGAGCTAATCTGTAAACCTTGCCCAAACCTTGCTGAGTGTTCCAATAATGCCTTTTGTAGCCAAAGAAAACCCCAGACCTCATCCTGCATTAAGGTGCCATATCTCTGTGGTTTCCTTTGTTTTTTGAAAACTTCCTCTGTCTCTGTCTGTTGAGGACTTGACTGTGTTTGAAAGGTGCAGGTCCGTTATTTTTGCAGAATGTTCTGTGGGTTGGGCTTGTCGGGTAGCTCCTCCTGGTTAGACTTGGATTGTGCGGCTTGGGCAGGACTGTTACAGAAGTGGCGCTGTGTTCTCTGCGCATCCCATGAGGAGACACATCAGAACTTCTTTTTTTTTTTTTTTTTTTTTTTAAGACAGAGCCTCAAGCTGTCACCCGGGATAGAGTGCCATGGCATCGCAAGCTCACAGCAACCTCCAATTCCTGGGCTCAAGCGAGTCTCCTGCCTCCACCTCCCAAGTAGCTGGGACTACAGGAGCCTGCCACAACGCCCCGCCATTTTTTGGTTGCAGCCGTCATTGTTGTTTGGCGGGCCCAGGCTGGATTCGAACCCGCCAGCTCAGGTGTATGTGGCTGGCGCCTTAGCCCGTTGAGCCACAGGCACCGAGCCAGAACTTCTTTTTTTTTTGTTGCTGGTGAAGGTGTTACCCACCAGACATTTCTGCTATTAAGTTGTTATTTTCTCTTTGTAATTAACAAGTATTGTGTGGGGAAATCTTTTGAAATTCTATAGATATTTTATTACTCATCGTACTTTTATCACTAGTTGTTTATCTATTAGTGATAGAAGATAAAGTGATTATCTATTAATGATTCTTGCATGAATCAGATACTACCCTGAGAGTTGCCTACTGATGATTTCTCTAGAACAGGCATCCTCAAAGTTTTTAAACAGGGGGCCAATTCACTGTCCCTCAGACAATTGGAGGGCTGGACTGTAGTTTTTGTTTTTTTTTTTTAAAAACCTATGAACAAATTCCTATGCACACTGCACATATCTTATTTTGAAGTAAAAAACAAAACGGGAATACACACAATTCACACCACCACATGTGGCCCGCGGGGCCGTAGTTTGAGGACCCCTGCTCTAGAATTTAACTCTTGAGAGTTTAGTCTTCTGAATGACCTTAAGAACAATTTTATTAAATATTCACCCAAAAACCTTAGCTGATGTATTAGTGAGCCCAGGTTGCCATCACCAAATGCCATGGACTGGGTGGTTTATACAACAAATCAATTTTCTCAAATTCCCGAGGCTGTAAGTCTACTTTGGGGGCCAGTGTGGTTGAGTTTGGTGACCACCTTCTCCCTGACTTGTGTGTGGCTGCCTTGCCACTTTGTCATCAAGTGGTCAGGGAGTGGGGGGAAGAGTGAGTGTGTGAGAGAGAGAGTGGGGGGGAGAGAAAGACCGAGGGAGGGGGAGAGTGAATGTGGGGAGGAGAGTGAGAGGGAGGGAGAGGGAGGGGGAGAGGGGACGGATGAGGGGAGAGGGAGAGTGAGAGAGACAGAGAGAGAGGGAGAGTTGGGGGGTGAGAAAGACAGAAAGAAAGAGGGAGGGGAGAGAGTGACGGGGGGAAAGAGAGGGGAGAGTGAATGAGAGAGAGAGAAAGAGAGAGAGAGTGAGAGGGAGAGAGAGTGAGGGGGGAGGGCGGGAGGGAGAAAAGGAGAGGGAGGGGGAGGGAGGGAAAGGGAGGGAGAGGGAGGGAGAGGAGGAAAGTGAGACTCTTTCTTTCCATTCTTATGAGGCCACAGTCCTATTAGGTTGGGGGTCAATGTCATTTAATCTTAATTAGCTCCTAAATAAAGACCCAAACAGTCACGCTGATAGTCAGGGCTTTAACGTAGGGATTTTGGTGATGCTTTTGGTGGTGGGGCCGCAATTTACTCCATATCATTGGGATTTTAAGTATCATCTTTATAAAGTTATTTTGGGAAACTGAGATCTTGGTGATATGGAAACTTTGCCTGTGGGAACATGGCATATGTCCTAATTTTTTCAAATCATATACATATAGTAGAGACAGAGTCTCACTTTATCACCCTTGGTAGAGTACCGTGGCATCACACAGCTCACAGCAACCTCCAACTCTTGGGCTTAGGTGATCCTCTTGCCTCAGCCTCCCGAGTAGCTGGGACTACAGGCGCCCACCACAACACCCGGCTATTTTTCTGTTTTGCAGTTCAGCAGAGGCCGTGTTTGAACCCACCACCTTTGGTATATGGGGCTGGTGCCCTACTCGATGAGCCACAGGTGCTGCCCCATATTTTGTTATTTAATAAAAAAATCTGTGGTTTCCTTCATTTATGCAGAACAATATACTGTTATGTTTATTTCTAAACAATTTATATTTTTTCTTGCCATTCCAAAGGGAATTTATTTTTCATTATGCTTTCTAACTAAATATTTCTGGAATATAGAAAAACGTTTTTTATGTATCATTATTTCATATTGGCCAGTTCATTTTAATAATTTTCTAATTGATTTTCTTAAACTTAGGCAAATTGTTTTTTACTTTCAAATAGTGGTAATTTGGTCAGTTACATTCCTATATTTTGTGTATTTGTTTTCTGTTTTCCTTGTATTATTTAATTACTAGAGCTTTCAGAATAATGCTGAATGGCTGGGATGGTTGTGGGTCATCTAGATGTGGCCCTCATACTAATGACAAATTCTCTGGGATTTCGTGACAGGTGAACACAGGGTATGGAGGTGACAAGCTGCCTGGTGGAGAGATGGGCCCTGGGCTGCGTTCTAATCCCAGCTCCTCTACCGATTAGCTGCGTGAACTAGGAAAGTGACTGAAAGTCTTTGTTCCTGATTCTATCACCTGTAAAGTGACGACGGTCACAATATGTTCCTCTTGGATTTGTTGGACAAACTAAATATGTTTACGTGCTAAAATATTGGCATAGAAACTGACATCTAACACGTTCTCTCCAAGCACTTGCCCTATTTGTAAATAGGATGTCTGTGAGCTTGAAATATTTTCTCATTGTAACCAAATACCACATTTTCCCAAGGTAACTAAGTGCTTTTACGTGAATGGCTGTTTAATATTATCAAATGTGTTTTCCTCTCTTGGATGTGATGAACTACCAAAGTAGATCTCCTGATGTTGCTCTATTTATTTATTTATTTATTTAATATGTTGAACCATTTTAATGTAAATCAATAACTACCTGAACACGGTGTGAAAGGTTATTTAAAAAATCATTTTATTATGGAAATTTTCAAAAATAGGCAAAAGGGGAGGCAAAAAGCATGATCAACCCTTATACCTAACTTCAACAATTATCAACATTTTTTAGTTTGTGGCAAATCTTATAGTGTCTTTATATATTCCTCTGGATTATATCTGTTAATTTAATTTGGGGGGTAATATATGTTCACCTGTGCATCTGGATTATGTTTGTTAACACAATATAAAATGTACCACCATAATACATTACATCCAGATTCTTAAGTAAGATCGACCTGGGTTGTATGTATGTGTGTGTAGTATGTTGGGTTAGTTTTTTAAAACCTCAATATTGTGTTCATATTGCAGAATAAAAATTACATTTTATATTATCATTTTGTATAAATATTCTCTTAAATTTATTTTGATCTTGCCCTTCCTTGATTCAATTCATCCATGGCGAGGACATATTTAAATCCTGCAGCTTTTGGAAAAGTATAACACAAAATAACATAATAAATACAGTAGCTCCCTAGCTGACCACCTCCCTACACTGACCCCTGAGTGGTCAACTCACAGAGATTTTGCTGCATAAAGGTTACTGTTAGGTTGAGGGTCAAAAAGAATTTTGCAAGAATAGATAAAGAGCCAAACTAAATAGACTCTGAACTGGGGGAGTGAGAAAATGTCAAAGTGAATTTTAGCAGGCATTGACAAGAAAACGTGTGCTTTGACTTCCTGCTGCAGAGGGGATAAGAGAGACCCCCAGATAGTGCTGGGGTGCCAGGCAGAAAGGGCGTCCACCATCTCCTCCCCAGAGAGAGCGTACAAACAGCGTGGCCGCAGCCCACAGCCCATAGCCAGGCTGCTGCAAGCACATGAGGTGACTCTGTGTGCGGTGTAGAAAGGGTTATCTCACAGTGAGTCCATTATTTCCTTCTTTTTGCAGAGACAGTCTTACTTTGTCACCCTCTGTAGAGTGTGATGGCGTCACAGCTCACAGCAACCTCCAACTCCTGGGCGTAGGCGATTCTCTTGCCTCAGCCTCCCGAGTAGCTGGGACTACAGGCGCCCACCACAACACCTGGCTACCATTATTTCCTTTTTAATATCAGTGTTATTTTTTAAAGTATTTATGAATTCCCAAGTGTTTTGATTTCTTTGGATAAATTTTTGTTCCCAACTCTTATTCAAAAGGGTCTTTTTGGATGCAAATGTGTTTGTGGTAAAAACAATTGTACCCTCATATTAATTTGAAGTTAAAAAAAAAGAAAAAGAAAAAAAATTCAACTATTCATCAAAACCAACCTCCCCCCCAAACCAACCAACAAATCAAACAAACAAACAAAAATGTTTTTTTAAAAATTGTTACAGAAGAAAACATAATGTGTTCTAGTTTAATTTTTTGAAATTAAAACATTCTTGCGCTCTGACATAAAATTAAGTTTTGTAAATGGTCTAGAAATATTTTAAAGACTATGTATTCTGTATTTGAATTGCAAAGTCAAAAATGTGTTGCTGTTAAATAACTTCATTAGTTTTATTACCAGAATACTCTATGTTATCATATAATTTTGATCAAATTAATTTTTTGGATACAAGAGATGTGGATTAAACTTTTCCATTGTGATTGTAGTTATGTCTAAATATGTTACTTTAAATAAAGATTTTTCTCTTCTAAACAGCAAAGTTGAATTTCATTATTTGACTCAACAGTAGAGATTTTGCCTTTTCAATGAGAAGTTGAATAAACAAGAAGTTTATTTATTGTGATAAAAAGTGTGCCTGATTGTAATTATTTTGTATTTCTATTTTGCTTCCTTGATTTTTCCTTTTTTGTTACTCTCCCTATGTTTTATACTTAATAATATGTCAACTAAATAGTATTGATATATACACAATTAACTTTTTAAAAGGATAATCTTCAACATAACAGCTCTCATAATTAAGTTTTATAATTATTTAGATATAAGCTATAAATTTTTCTGACTTATTTGCACATCAATTTTGCTTTTGAACAATATCTTTTCAATCTTGCATTCTTTATTTTTTATACTTTTCTTTTTCAGCTGAGGTATTTCTTTAAGAATGAATTTTTCTTCAGGAAAGTACATAAATGCCCTTATATTTCAGTTTTTTCCTATTTTCTATTGCTCAGAGAACATTTTATGCTATATTTTTTGTTGTTGCAATGACATTGAGTTATTAAACATTATAATGTTCAATAAACATGAATGTAACTGTACTGAATCCAAAATGTTAATTCAACTGTATTGAATTCAAAGCACAGTTGGGTCATTTACATCTGGGGCCTCTGTTTCTAAATATCACTCTGACTTAGGGAGTTCTTCTGACATGGTAAATAAACTAGTAAAGATGAGATTTTAAAAATTAATTCTAGCAAATATGTGCAATTTTATGATAACACGTCAAGTCCTAAACAAGGATGACTCACTCCTCACTAAATGGTACTAGTGATACAAGGCCCTGCCCGTGCTCTTCATGACTATAGGGCAAATTCCTACACCTAAACTATCCATTGATTTGTGTCTGCATTTAAGATTCATGTGTGGGTAGTAAGGAAATGGAATTCACACGAATTGTGCCCTGACTGAGTTGAGTCCTTTGAACATTTAATCCTATTCATTCAATGGAAAACCAAGGGTCAGTTTCTGGTGCATGTTACACTCCAAACTAGTTAGGTGGCATTCGTGCCACAGTTTTTTGGACTCTGGGACTTGTCTGTGTGCACTTCTGTGTTATTTCAGAAAAGATGCTGGGCTGCCCCTGATACATGAGCTCCACATCCTGTGCTAGGCTATGTCATCTGAATTTTGCTTGTTTTTTGAGACTATCGTAATGGTATGTCAGCTTCCTCTTATGGTTGCTTTTCTTTGGGCTCTTTCCAAGCCCAACTTAATCATGATGAAATGGTCACTCTTGATTATCACTGTCTGAATGAGAAGTCACAACCTTTGCCAATAAAGTTTCAGGACTAAGTACTTTCTTGGGCTTGACTCTACTTTTAACCTCAGCCAGCCTCCTCTGCAAAATTGATTCATCTACAAACAGAATTAAAATAATACTAAATTTAATAGAAAGGCTCGTAAGTAGAATTTTATAGGATTTCAATTATACCGAAGAGCCTTTCATGATGGTCTTGCCCTTATATTTATGGAGAACATTATAATTTGTGAAGCTTATTCATTCATATATATTCCTTAACTAAGATAACCTCTGCTGAATACCTCCAATGTCCTGTGTGCAGTCCTGGGTCTTGGGGAGTCAAAGATCAATAAAATACGGTCACAGTCCTTGACAGCTCATTGTCTAGCAGCAAAATGGCATACAACTATAGATACCCTGAAAAACATAGGAAACGCCACAGCCAAGATGGAAATAAAGTGGGAGGGGATCATAATTCAGCGACAGAAAGCAGTGGAAGGGGGTTGATAAGCGTTTGAGTTAAAATGCCATGATCCACAGATTCTATTTACAGCCAAATTTATGGTTTATGAGTAGAAGCAAAAGAAAAACATTGTCACATTTGTAAGCTCTTAGAAAATATACTATACTCATATTCTTCCCCAAAACTTTACTTGAAGATATATACCAGGAAACTGTGTCATAAATCAAAATAAAGAACTCAAGCATGGAGAAGTCATAGCACGAAAGAAATTGAAGAAAACCATAAAGTAATTCAAAGATGAATTACATCTAAATAATTGCTGTGTGGTTACAAATGAGAATGTAAATGTCACGGGTAATTCTTCAAAGGAAAGATTCATGATCGCGTAAAAAGAATTTGTCATTTAAGAATCTGGTTCAAAAACTTCTCAGTTATAATATTTAGAATAAGGAGAGGTTGGGTGAGAAATCATAAAAGTTATCATGTACTTTAATTTTTTTCAGCTTTCCTGATCATAAATATACTGCACTGTAGAAAGTATACTGAAAAAAAACTCACCTTTAATACACATACAAAACACTTGAAAAGTTTAAAACTTTTTTCCAAATTGCCAAATGAAAAGAAGTTAGTAAAAGTATGGCATAGGAAAAATGAATGGGCATAAAAATAAGAAAATATAATATGGATTATTGAAGCAAAGTCACTTATATTGCTTATGAAAATGAATATAATTGGATTGAACATGTCTGTTTAAATAGCAGTTAAAATATAAACTACAAAAGTGTTAAATCAACCAAAAAATGGAATTCAACTTAATGTTCTTCCCAGGAGAGACACTTGAAAAACAAAGTATTCAAAATATAAGAATAAAAAGAATAAAAATTTGCTTTACATAGTAAAAGAAATCAAAGGGAACAAATTAACAAATTGAATTTCACAAAATATTAAAAGAATAACACAACTATTTCTAAGTAAAATTTATTTCAGAAATGCAAGGATGGTTTAACATTTGGAAATCTGTCCATAAAATTAATTTTGTTAGTAGATTAGAAAATAGAAAAAAAACAGAGTAATCATCTCCAAACCCTAAATTGCCAGTCATAAAATTAGATAACTATTCCATATAAAATATGTTTTATTAACTAGGAGTTGAAAGGTAACTTACTTATGGTTACCATTGGTACACTAGAAAATTTCCATCAAAGTAAAAAAAATATGTAGGAAAAATATATATTTGCCAGTTTAACCATTTGTAACATAATAACAAAATAATAATAGCCATGTAAAACAATGTAAATAACAATACACATATAAAACTAACATAAAACACTAATAGTCATGTTAGTGAGCTAACAGCGATCACAGGGGAAGCCAGCTATGTCAGGCACCAAATTAGTGTGTTGCAAGGATTTAGTCTCCACAACAACCCTGGGGTATAGATTGTATTGTTTGTTATTCCTGTTTTGCAGATAAGAAACTGAGAATATGAATGAGTCAGTAACTTTTACACCATAAGGTTATTTTGAAGGAGAAGAAAGATAAGCTGTATAAACTGCTTTGCAGAGTTTATCTCACACTACCCATAGTAACATTTCTTAAGTGCTACTATACAAAAATATTACTAGCAAAACAATTTTTCAATATTATTATAAGTGTTTTTTGCCAGAGTAGTCCAAGTGTAAAGAAGATAGAGACATAGAAGAAGTTGAGGCAAGATTATTATTTTTAGACAAAATATTTATTTTTTCATCTACTGGAAAGACCCAAGTAAATAAACTGAAAAATTTACTTGAAATAAAAGAGTTTTGTAAGGGAATTAAAATACAAATACAGCAAAACCCTTCTGTATAGTAATAAATCTTACAGTTTATAAAGAAAAAAATTTTATTTGAAATGACAACAATAAAAAATATCCCTAGGAATTAATTTAATGAGAAATATACTGCATTTATTTAAAGTAAACTATAAGGTCAGGTGCAGTGGCTCACACATGTAATCCCAGGACTCTGGGAAGCTGAGGCAGGTGGATTGCCTGAGCTCACGGTTGGAGACCAGCCTGAGCCAGAGAGAGACCCCGTCTCTAAAAATAGCTGGGCTTTGTAGCAGGTGCCTGTAGTCCCAGCTACTCTGGAGGCTGAGGCAAGAGAATTTGCCTAAGCCCAGGAGTTGGAGGTTGCTGTGAGCTGTGATGCTGCAGCACTCTACTGAGGGTGACAAAGTTAGACCCTCAAAAAGTCTCACAAAGTGACAAAGTGTTTCAAAAATAAATAAAATAAACTATAATACTTTAATGAAAAAATGTCTGTCTTTTACTCACTTTTTAATGAAGTTATTTGTATTTTGATTGCTGATTTGTTTGAATTTCTTATAGATTCTGGATATCACTCCTTCATCAGATAGAAAGTTTGAGAATATTTCTTTTCTCATTCTATAGGTTGTATGTTCCCAGACATGCCAAGAGATTCTGAAATTCAGATAGCAGACAGTTTCAGGACCCCAACACGACCCAACCCAAATAAGACATCCTCCAGGCACATCATAATTAAGTTTACGAAAGTTTATATGAAAGAGGAAATTCTGAAAGCAGTCAGATATAAGAAATCCATTACCTACAAGGGGAAGAATATTAGAATAACTGCAGACATCTCTTCTCAAACCTTTCAAGCTAGAAGAGAATGGTCATCAACTTTTAACCTCCTAAAACAAAAGAACTTTCAACCCAGGATCCTGTATCCAGCTAAATTGAGTTTCATTTACAATGGAGAAATTAAACACTTCAACAACATCCACATGCTGAAGAAATTTGCTATAAGTAAGCCAACTCTCCAGGATATTCTCAGACCTATCCTCCACATGACCAAAGCAAACCTCCACCACAAAAGTAAAATCACCCAGAAACTATCTATCAAATTTCATCTTCCACCATGATGAAAGGACTAAAAATGTCCACTGGACTTTCTAAAGATTTATCATTACTTTCAATTAATGTAAATGGTTTAAATTGTCCTCTAAAGAGGCATGGACTCACTGACTGGATACAAAAACTCAGGCCAGATATATGCTACACATAAGAATCTCACCTTAACTCAAAACATAACCTTAGACTCAAGGTGAAGGGATGGTCATCTATATTCTAGGCAGATGGAAAACAGAAAAAATACAGCTGTTGCAATCTTATTTGCAGATACAATATGCTTTAAACCAACCAAAGTAAAGAAGGATAAAGATGGACATTTCATATTTGTTAAGGGTACCACTCAATATGATGAGATTTCAATTATTAATATTTCTGCACCCAACCAGAATGCACCTCAATTTATAAGAAAAACTCTAATAGACATGAGTAACTTGATTTCCTCCAGCTCCATAGTAGTTGGAGATTTTAATACTCCT